>JAFBMS010000020.1:10951732-11051732 GCA_019788955.1 Albula glossodonta
TTATTGTAATGCAAGGCTCTCAAGGTAGTGTGCAAGGGAAATGCTTGTAAGCACTTTTAGTAGGCAAAAATCAATCACCCAAGAAAAGATTATATATAAATATTTTATCTTTTATTTGTGCAATTTGATGTTGGGTGATGATATCACGCCTGACTATGCTAGTACTAGTGCTGTAGTGTGTGTGTGAGAGTGTGTGTGTGTGTGTGTGTGTGTGTGTGTGTGTGTGTGTGTGTGTGTGTGTGGTGTGTGTGAGAGTGTGTGTGCAGTATGCCTATGTATGTGCATATTTATGCATTCATGAGTAGGAACTTCATCAGGAACACCTACCGACTAGCAAGTCGGTCCATTCTGACTCTCAGAAGAGCCTAAATTTGTTGGAAAATGAACTGAACGAGGTGTCAAAAGTGCAGCACAGGGATGCTGGCCCAGTCTTGGTCAACGATGGCAACCATGTTCAGATATCCTTTGGCACTCTAAAGTTGCTGTATGGGACCCAGCTCCTAGTTTTTCACTGACTGGCATGCTGATATGCCTCTTTCAGCACCACAGTTGTACTCAGTGGTTAACTGATGATTGTAGCCTGTTTTTTTGTCTGTGCTAAATTCTGTCCTGCCCATTCTCCCCCTGAACTGCAGACATAAAGATTCCATTAGCGCCTCTCTATGTGCTTGGAATAGTATAGTCTGATAATATGGTTCTGTCACTGATTGAGTATTAGTGTATTAGTGTATTTTATGAAAATGGCAGATTCACCCAATAAAGTGGCCACTCAGTGAATATTCCATGTGTTTTTATGTATGAGTGTTTAGTGTAGTGCAATTTTTGTGGGCTCAACAATATAGATTTAAAATCTAACTATTGGTCTCCTATTAGCAAGGACATTATCACACACTACCCAAGTGACTAGACAGACAGGAAAGCCTTGAATTTAGGAAAGATAAAAAAAACCCAGAGTGACAAGAAATGACAAAAGTTAAATCTCTCTCTGCCTCTTTTTCCTCTCTTACTATGTCTTTATCTCTCTGTTTCATCTGATAGCCCCTTTTTCATCTGCATCCCTTGTCTTTTAACATAGATGTCTTATGATAGGCATTTATTCTGTTTCTGAGACTGGCCAATGACAAGCTAGCCTTCGCTGTGTTTCTCATCTTACCACAATAAATGCCCATAAAGACTGCAGATATGAGGGTTCAAACTACTGATGGTGCCATGCTTTGTGTGTGTGTGTATGTGTGTGTGTGTGTGTGTGTGTGTGTGTGTGTGTGTGTGTGTGTGTGTGTGTGTGTGTGTGTGTGTGTGTGTGTGTGTGTGTGTGTGTGTGTGTGTGTGTGTGTGTGTGTGTTTTGGTGCTTTTTAACAATAAATTGCATGTTGTGCAACAAATGATGTACATTGTTTGCACTTCCATTTTACCTGTGATACAGAACTGAAAAGCTTTTTGTTAGTATTGGATGGCATCATTGATCACTCATCTCTGCTGTTTATCCAATGATTTCTGAAATCAAGTGTGAGATTGAAGCTGTGCAGTTATGCCAGGAGGACCAAAGGCTCAAGAATATTTAAAGGCCCAATGTATTATTGATGGAAGGAATAAGAGGCTCCACACTACAGCAGAGCTTGGGGAAGGTGGAGAATTTGGGTCTCTCATTCACCTACAGACAGATATTTCATGACTGCTGATCAAGGAGCTGATAGCTGGGAATGGCTGTCAGTGTGAGTGGCAGTCTGAATCTGAAATAAATAATAAGCACACAAAGGACGAATTGCTTTTCATGGCTTTTCACAATTTTAAGTGACTGCATTTGTATGCCATTTCTGTCCAAATGCATTCGTATGAAATCATAGCACATGCCTTAAACCAACATTTCATTGCATTTTGACATACAGTACAAATAAAGGAAAAATGTCCCAAACTTGGTTTTCATTGTAAAACAGAATTTTTTTTTTTCATTAATATTGATGACAGCTAATCTACTTCAACTTTCATGCAGAAAAAAAATCATTTTTAATTGTCG
Source organism: Albula glossodonta (assembly GCA_019788955.1). NCBI lineage: Eukaryota > Metazoa > Chordata > Actinopteri > Albuliformes > Albulidae > Albula > Albula glossodonta. The sequence continues at coordinate 10,953,748 of JAFBMS010000020.1, forward strand.
AAGTCATGGACAAATTTTGTTTGGAGCCAGCATGTTAGCAATTTTTATACCAGTCCTTGAAAACCAAGCCTTTTATTTCATGAGCAGAAATAGCCGTTCTTTTGTTTGGGTCTGCCAAAGCCAGCTCCATTCCATGTAAGCAGGAGAACAAGAGCTGCCCAGATTGAAGAGATTTAAGTGATAAAAACAAAGCCAGAGCAGCTCTCCAAGACAAGTATGACAAGGAGCTGCAGCTAACAGTGTCACTGGCTTATTATGTGGCAATAGATTTGCCAGATATATTATAATTGCTCTGCACAAAGTGATAAATGTCACTTTTATTGTTACTTTTACTTTTTGCTGTATGCAGCATGATTTTGGTGGGGCTTGAAATGAATTATTATTTTTTCATGAATGATAATTAGGCACATCACAGAAGACCAGAGAACCACAGCTCTTGTCAGGGAGACCTGCACTGTGTTTTGGAAGTGTTTGTCTTTATTAAAGCAGTTTTTACCACAACCCACAGTGATATAAGGTGACAGACTGGGCTTTTCTCATCTCTCTTTGCTGTGTGTTAAATTTTTCCTTTGCCAAATTCTGTTGTTGCATATGGAAAGCTTCCTGCTTTTTTTTTTTGCTGTTTTCTATTTCCTAGAGAGGTACGGGCGGTCAGGTTTTACCTCCACTGCAGGATCTTTAAAAATGAATGAATCATAACTATGATATACAGAATGTTTCATGCCCATTAATTTTTAATGAAGCTCGTTTTGTGCCATCAGAGATGTAATACTTTCTCTTTTTCTGAGGCTGTATTTTGTAGCACAAGCTTAAAAACAAGCATAACCTACACACATACACACACACACATAAGCATAACTATACCCACATTTATACACACCTAAGTTAATCCTTAACTCCCTCTCCCACATTCACATACAAATAAATGAATACCATACCCTCACCCAAATCTACAGACACCAATAAAAAGCATACCTTATAATAAAGGTATGCTTTACTTACTGTATATATTCATGAATTAAACACAGCCAAGTGATGAGGTAGTAGTCATGCATGCAGATACATTCTCACACACAGGCCATATTGAGGTGTGTACACTTTTGAGTATGTCTTGACTTTCTGTGTGTGTGTGTGTGTTTTGTGAGTGCATGTGTGCGTGCGGGCATGTGTGTGTGTGTGCGTGCGTGTGTGTGTATGTGTGTGTGTGTGTGTGTGTGTGTGTGTGCGTGTGTGTGTGTGTGTGTGTGTGTGCATCTGTCTGTCTGGGGTGAGTAGTGGCATACAACCTTTCACATCTCCAGAGTAAATGCTGATTGGGGAGGGTACCAGCTGCTCAGTTGTGAGAATGTCTCGAGACAGGATTAAAATGCAGGTGGCAAGATGTGAGAGACATTACCGCTGCCTCTCTGCACTTGCCCTTAGAGGACATGAATTTCCCAGCTTTTTCTCCACCAAATCCATGGGCCTCCTCACCTATCTTCCTCCTCCTCATCCATGGGAAAAAGGGGGCTTAAATCTGCCCAGGTGAAGTGGAAAGAGACAGCACACCTGATCCAATGCATTCTTTACCATGTTTTAGAGGCGTTACCATGTAAAACTAATCTTCTTCTTCCTGCCTGCTAATCCGTTTATTGACTTGTGATACACTGAATGAACTTACAACAATTTAAAAACATTTCTCTTGCTTAGAAAAGAGCTTCGTCATCTTGTTTATTGGTGTGCATCCTGCAGAAGATGTTAAGCATAATCACTTGGATGCAGTTGCATCATGGACAAACATGATGTGCGGAGTCTCATTCCACTCACAAATATATTCTTTTTACATCTGAAAGTATATGCATGTTTTTGGGAAAACATGCTTACTGTGGCAAACCTTGTTTTCCTGTCCATATTCAAAAAGTTTCCTCAAAGTTGAAGCGAGTCCATAGCATTTAATACTAACTTAAATTAGATGCTTTCCACATTATGCATTGTACCTCTTTATCAAAGCCACAAAAAAGATTCTTGTGTAACTACATGAGCGAGTGCATTTCTTGAATGTTTTTCAGTAAATGGAATGTCAGGTGTTGAATGAAAGCTTGTTCCGCTGAAGATGAATCGATGTTGAAAGAATGACAGGTGAATGCCAAGGGCGAAGCAGTGATTTTGACTTTTTCACTTATTCTAAATAATGTTTTCCCCATTCTGCTATCATGTGGAAAGCCAGACACATTCAATCACCTGAAGGACCAGTAACAAACTTGTTGTCATGGCTCCCTACAGTATATGTGCATGCTGATTCACCCCATGTTTTCTCAGGTCTTACCATAGAACAACTATATCTGTGTGCGCATGTCTGTATGTGTGACAGAAAATACATACAAAGAATGTATAAAACATCCGCATGGTTAATGTTTAATGTACAGATTTGTAATACTTACTAATTATATGCATTTTTCTGTCTAATTCTGCAGAATATGGATGAGGATCCTTCTCATTCTTTTCCCACAACTGCACTACAAGATAATGGTCACATTGTTTGAAATAGCTGCATTGTTACAATAAAGCCTTGGGCATTTTTTTACACAATATAGTTCTGTACATTACGCTGCATTGAACACATTGTGTATTGGACATACCCGTAGACCATTTAAGTCAAATAAATTATGAAGTAGGCTCCCTGGGACAATATGTTGAACATTAAATGATTAATTCATGTAACAGTATGAGGATTACAGTGCAAGAGTCCATAGCTCTTCCAAAATACAGTAAGAGAAAAAGCAATTTAAAAATGCATGGGCTCCATATCACAAACTGCAAACCCAGGGTTAATTTCTGAGAACCTCAGTTTCACTCTGCTATTGCTTCCTGACTGATTTTGGGGGATGAATTTAATTTAGCTTGCATATAATAGCTTTAGCTCAAAACTGCGTCTCTTATTTCTGTGCCCCGAGATCTGATTTAATCCGAGTGCCAGTGACCAGAAAACAGAAACAAAACAAATCATAAATGGCCATTAGTGACCTAATATGTGAAACAAAATGGTTATAGAATAATTTCTCACACAAACCATCTGTCATGGAAATAAGATACTGCTTATGGTATTTGTCCGGAATTAAAAGCATAAAATGTGTGGACCACTTGGTCTGAAAAAATAAAATACTGAGATATTGGCTTGAGTAATATGATGAGTGATGAGGAAGCTTTGTGCCTTTAAAAGCTGACAGTCATATTCTGACACAGGAAAAGAAACAGCTCTCCTGTGGCATTGACAGCAGACATATTGCATAGCCTTGCCTTGGAAATGTGATGCGGATAGAGACACATGTCTGATGATGTATGAAAAACACACTCATCTAAAGAACCTCTGTATAATACCTAATTGGCAATTGTATTGATTTATGTTTTATTTATGTATTAATTCAGTATAGTTGCATAGTTATAGTCAGCTGTGTATTTAGTGGAGATTGATTTGCCATAGCATGATTTGAATAAGTGACATGTTTTAGTTTTAAGGTAAGTTTCTTCACTCAAACAAAACTTTAAACTAGAGCAGGGGCATGGTCAGTGGCCCTGGGATCTCAAATCTGTTTGAGTTGATTGAAGTCATTCACAATGACACAGTTAGTTCAATAAACTAGCAGTGGAATGAAATCTGAAAATAAATAATATAGCTAACTGAATTGATCACAGAGTTAATGATGAGTCAGTAAAATACAACTCTTTGGGACTGTATCGGTAGGCAAATGAGAAGTTTTGTATTTAATATGTTGGCCTCAGAGGCATTCAAGTGGCAATTAGGTTTCCTTTCAGTGACATTAATTACCTTTCTGTCATTACCGATGCTGATAATATTAATGTCTGCCTGCGTTCTGAGCAGCACTGGTGCTTTTGTGAAGCTGTTCCCTTTCCTCGGTTCATTGTCAGCTTTTATTCCTCCCAAGAATTTGAACATAGAAATACACACAAACACAAACCACACCAACCAGACATCCCTTTTATTAAAAATTCATAAGTGACAAGGTGCTTGAATCAGAGTTCTGTAGAGGCATATGTAATCATGCATAGTTACACTGGTGCCATTCATGACTCATTAAAGATACAATAAATCCAAACAATCTTTAAGGGAAGAAAATCCTTTTAAGCTTATTGAAAAAATGACAGTTTCCTTGTAGTGGGAAATGTTGAGTGGAGCTTAAATTCATCCTGCATATCATGTATAGTGTATGCTGAGTTTGGTAGATTATTGCATTGTATATTACATTCCATTATTGTTTCCAAAGCTAATTAGCTTCAGCGCGCCCAAGTGTTAAGCAGCAATAACCCACACTTCCAGTTGTTTCAAAACACGATCTAAACCTAGAGCCTTCTTGCATCATTCTTACCTCCAAAATTACATTTCAAACATGAACTATGTTCATTCTAAGTACTGATTCATAACCAATACTTGAGCTGTAACACTCTTGTTTTAAACTTAGCTTCCAAAGCACTATTCCAACCATTTGGTATGTCATTAAAATTCTTGTTCCCCAAACACTATCCAGACATAAATCATTTGAAGTACAAGTCTACATCCATAATCACTATTCATACTTGAAGGCTGTGTGTTATAAGTCTAATCCTTAATCACTAATCAAATCAGTAACCTTCTAATTTTTTTTTTTTTTTACATTTACATCCCTATCCACTTATCATCTTCCCTTCATCTGGGTCTCTAAACACTTATAGAACAACATTCTCATTAAAAGCCAAGTTCCTGAATGCTTCACCACACTAGGAGATGTGATGCATTAAGTGATAAAGCTCCACTGAATGCATGCTAAAAATGATCAAACAGTACCTAAATACAAGACTTACACTACTGTGAAAGTATACACACATGTTAATAATACCTAATACGTACCTACCATAATACCTTACTATCAAATTTGGTCATACAATTATCTGATTTAAAAGGGGCCTTGCTCTTTTCTCTAGATGTTATATTCAGACAATCTAACTGGTTTTTTGATTAATCTGTATTCATTTGACAAAGGCCATCAAAAGGCCTCAAAGTAAGGGAAACCAAATTCACAGTTCTTCTTTAGTAGGGTTGAGGTTTTAATAAATAAATAGCCTTCACAATCATTGACTGAATTCTGTGTCTCCAACATTAAACATTGTTTATGTGAAAACTTGTTGTGGGGTGTGGGGGGGGGATGATAATCTACAGAGAGGCATTTGGGTGTGATACAACTGGAGTATTTCAGGACAGGATGACACTTCTCACCTCCTCATTTGGAAGCAACAAGGATGGGTTAAAGTTGTTCACTACAACATTCAAATATTTAACTGTTATTATTTTTAATTTAATTCTTCATAGTCAATAGAACAATTTCAACATCAGGCATTTAAAGGTGGCTTGGAGTCATTTCTTTAAATAAAAGAGGCAGACCTTACAGGTTACCATGGACCCTGAAAAAACCATAGTTCACAACATCCACTGAAGGTCGTTTACATATTTGTGTAAAAGACTTTTATCATATCAATAAAATCCTTAAAGAAGCAAATATAACCCCTGATCTTTCCACTCAAAGTGGTCAAATATGGAAGGGACCCTTAGGAGCAAACTCTGGTAGATGCAGTGAACATCTAAGTGAAAATAATTTATTTGTAAAGGATGCACATGTACGATGCCCCCGGGAGGTCTTATGGAAAATAATGTTTGTAGAATGCATGGGCCTGGATGAGCTCTATATCTATTAAAATAAGTGCATAAACTTATACAGAAACATTCTCCGAAGAATTGGAATGCAAAACACATTCATCATATTCCAATTTGGTTTCCAGTTGATTAATTCTATTTTATCTTGCAAAGTTAGAAAGAGCATGTAAAAGATTTTTTCTCTTGATGAAATCTTCAATGAACTCCCACAGTAATTGACATAAATTGCATTACTTAATATAAACATAACATAGAAAGGGTTTAAGGAGTGAAAAAGTCCACTCATTGCAAAATATGCATGACTTACTTTTTACTTGCCTTTGTCCATTAGATGCTGGTAATGTTCTATTAATGTTCATAAAATGTGAATAAGCTTTAAAAATCATTATTCATAACATATGAAAATAATTTAAAATTATAATTACTGCCACTAATGACAGTCACAGTAAAAGTGGTAATAAAAAATGTAATTCAGAGACATCTGGTCTAAAAAAAATTCTGACATTACCAAAGTAATTTGCATACAGTTTTAAGAGAAGAGCACTAAAATACTTATACTTCTACTACAAATAGTAATAATAAGAAGAAGAAGGAGGAGGAAGATGAAGAAGAAGAGTTCATTGAACAGCCACTCTCCCTCTATCATTTTGCAGGGAACAGCTGAGAGCAAAGGAAGATACCACCCCTAGACAGATGCTGGCTCTGACCCAGCATAGGAATGCTGATCTGAGTCAGACTTTAATCAGGGTTATTATTGGGGGACAAGTGTTTGCCTTGTGGGGAGGTTTTCATTCCAGCAGAGAGGTGTCTGGTGAAAAGCAGCAGTATGTACACCCAGAGAGGGCAACTGCCTGCTGATTCCCAGCTTGCCGCTGATTTCAGGGATGCTCACAAATGTTTCGTCTCATGAGGAATAGATGCTTTGTTGTTGGTGTTGTTGTTTATGACAGTTAAGCTTTTGTTTCAGGCTCTCCACTGTTTATTGACCTGGAGAGGTAAAAAAGAGCTGTGGATGGATTCTTCCAAGAATAAAGAGATGATGTAATAGAATTTCTACATGTTTCTGAGGTTGGCTCTCTCAATGTGTAAGCTGCTTTTTTAATAGACATTTAAAGCAAACTTATCTTGCAAAACTACAATCAAGTGTTGCAATCCTTGCAAATTGCTCTTTGTCAGCAATGTTTTATTGCTTATTTTCTGCAATCCCTGCATGTTGCATTTTAAATAATCATTGACATTTATAGCATGATCGATGTGTATTTAATTCAGCAAGATGTTTGGTAAATGTTGCAGGCATTTCAGATCTGTCCATTTGCCTTAATGCTTAATTATCCCAGTAATTTAGTATTTTCAAATTTGTCAGCTAAGAAAAATAATGAGAAGTCTCCTTAGGCTGAATGCTTATGCTTTAACATTAGGGCACACACATTGCCTACATTTGGAAATGGACATTTTGACATAGCAGAAATGAGTGTTAATGGAACTACCGATTCCCATGACTGAACGTATTTTTGCCCATTTATTCTCCCCAGTTAACTACTATACCATCCATGCCCACCCATACCAGGACCACGGCAGCTGCAGCATGAGCACTCCACATGCTGTCACAGGGCAGAGCTAGCACAGGGGAGGCTTTGCATGGGCCAACAAATGGATGTGTGCTGACTGTGTCCAACTAAACACTTTTCTGTAAGGGGTCATTTATAAATGCTTGTTGACTTTCTCTAGAGATTAATTTCACCCACCCACACGTGTTTTAAGTGCCAATTAAGATGATGCTTTAAATTTTACTGTAAGCTCAAATGCAAGGTGTATGTATTTTGGCTGACCTTGAAAAGTTGTAAAAAAAACCATGGCTTGGCCTTTTAAATCAGGGAAATTGAATGACTCATCCAGTATGCAACCCCTCCTTCCCTCACACACCACGGTAACACTTTCTGCATGTTTCCAAGCAGGTGGTTCTGACTGTGGTTCCAGCAGACAGGAGATAAGTCTCTAAGGCAACCATCGCTGGGGGAGTCTGACTCTCATATCGACCGACTCCAGTGACTTCAGGCCCTGGGAATGTGATAGTAATATATCTTTAAACGATAACGAGAGGTATAAATAGACAATCAGACTCCCTCTCTGAGGAAGATAACCTTGGTTTGGGAGGAGGTTCGACAGGGCGCAACCCAGCGCACAGGGGGTGTACACAGTGAATATTTTAATACAGTCTGACACCTAGTCTTGAAGCTCGTGCTGCACATGAGCTGCATCAGCAAACAATGGAATTCGCCGGCAGTCATGTTTTATTCAACATGCCTCTATGTGAAGTTATGGAGAAAACAACCAAAAGAATAGGAGACAGAGAGCGAAGGAATGAGCACGAAAGAGAGGGGGGCGGAAAGGAGAGTGATTTAAATATTTAAATGGATTCCTTAGAGTTCTATTACACCTTTTAAGCTTGCAATATTTGATCCGTCGCTCTCATTCAGTCAGAGTGTCACTTTGAGCTGCAACTTATTGCTTTCTTTTCCACTTTGAGATGTACACAGCTGTTTATTTCCAATGCAGCGTCCTGAAAATTATATTACATATTTACATTTCTTCACTTGAAATTTTTTATCTGTTAAAATGTACTCTCAATATGAATCTTGAATCTAGGTCAGAGAATGAACACCAGGAAGTTTTTTTTTTTTCTTTTTTGTCTGCTGAAACTTTGGATCTTTCAGAAGAATAGGCATCTTCAGGAGACCTGTCAGTTAGATAAAGATGCAGAATTCAGCCTCACTGGAGGAAAAATCTCATCATTTCCAAAGAGCAGAAAGTCCCACATTTCGTTAAAACCAAATCCGACATCAGAAATATGGCTGTGTGGAATCTCAGGTCCTCCTCTGAACGTTTACACATCATAATGCTGTAAGCTCATCCTGTTTCAATAACACTGGGCACCTGGATTTAAATGATGGACAAAATTATATTTTAAATAAGAAATAAGTGAATATAAGAGCATATTAGGAACTGGTAGAAAGACTAAACGTTTACAAAGAGTACAAAATTGTGCAACTGCTAAGAAAATCTATCGCCAACTTCTAAGCTACATAAGCGTGAAATGCAGATAAAAAAAGTGTTAATGAAAAACAATAATGCAAATCGCAAATTTCCCTGAACAAAAGCTCTGTAGTTTACTATTGACTTATTTATCCCTGTGACAGTTACATTGTTTCCATTATATAGACTTATGTATGTTACAGTATAATGTGACATAGGCATTATCTGTTTTTTTTTTATCAAACATTTTTAATATACATATTATAATCTGATACATGAAAATGGTGCATTTACACATATTACTATCAAGAATATGCAGGGTGTTGTGGTATCAGTGAATCAAATGGAGTCTTTTTCTGATCTCATTATCCTTAACACAGTGTAACTATCTGTGTTGATCTGCAAGCCTATATACAAATTTTAAGAGCAAATGAGACTAGCCACTTTCCCCTGAAGTAATTTCATGGAAGTGTAAAACATTCCCACTGACAAAAGTTTTTGCACCGACAGGGCATGGAGAGATTTAATATAAACTTTCGACTGAGATCACATGAATGTCACCCCAGGTCATCCCCTTCCACTGCAGAACACTGTAAATAAGGAAAGATTCAATCTGGATTGATTTGTTTCCCAGCCGAGCAGTTGTGCTTTGTGGTTATCTTTCTTCCCCTCCCTCCCAGACTTTGCCGTTCCCCTATTGTTTCTCTCCTCCTCCATACTCTTCCTCTGTCTCACTTAAGATGTGCTGTGAGTGTCTAGAGGTTTGATAAAGGTGAGAGTAATAATCTTTGGAGATGCTGATGGCAGATTTTAGTTTTTGAGACCAAGTTGTGGAATTAGTTCTCTCTTTCATGTCCGAGTAGAAGGATAGAGGACCCCAGAAAACCTTGGGTGACTGTAATTAAAAAGGAGCAAGGTTAAATATTGATATCAGGTGTCAATTTTGTACTGCACTGAACGAGTGGTAGATTTTTAGGTGATGAGAATAGCATTGCTCTGTGGAGATTAATGATGCATTGTTGTTACTGAGATGTTTTACAAAACCCATAACATTCTCACCAGAAGGCCATTAGCTTTACTCTGTAAAGATTTAAAGATCTCCTCCATAATCCTCATTGACAGGTTTGATCCACTCATTTCCTATGTTATCCAGTTCAAACATATTGTGTGCTTAAAAAAGGGCAGTACAGGACAGCATCCCATTAATTAGGGTATTTTGATGTCTCTAGTCTAAAAGTAAGTAAAAAGCTACATTCTGACCAAATTAAGTATGAAACACCAAGTGGCTTTAAGCAATTTATATGCTCATTGAAACTGGCTGAAGGGTCTTTCTGCTGATCTCCAATAGCATACCCACCTCCACTGTCAGGGCCCAGGGTTTTGAATCATGGTGGTGGGCAATGCTTGTATGCTGTGCTGTGGGGAAACTGGGTGTCTCTTGCTATGTTGTGGCAAACGTCTCATCACTTTGTCATACAAGCCAAAATCCCATATTGCTTGTTTTTAATAACTTTGTGGCGGCACTGCCTTGGAAGAGTTGTGTGGCATCGTAATTCTGATTTCCCTGTTTATTACTTGCTTCTTTTTCAAAGCCATCTGCAAGCATCCTGTGTTCAGTGACACTTTTGACACAACTGCTTTTCCCCAGATTGTCTCTGTGATTAAAATGTGAGTCAAAACAGAAATTAAAGTCTTCTATCATCAGGGGTTTCATTTATGTCGCCATCATAGTTTAAAGGATGTGTAATACATTTCTATTTGAAACTGATGAGGATGATTTACACTGACAATTCCCAATCACAATAAAATTATTCCAGATGAAATGTGAATTCTGACATGTCTGCAGAGAATCATTTTTTCAAATGACTCATATGTCTTGATTGCAAACCTGAAAAGGACAAGGATGTTTACACACTAGCATCCTGCAGACCATGTCCAAAGAAACAGAACGTTTTGCTGTTACTAACAAACATGCAACAATGCCAAGAGGCCCCTGGCAAATTATTTTATATATTTATTTTCAAATTCTCTTAATGCACTGAGTAATTGGTAATATAAGCATAACAGTAACTCACTAGTGTGGATTAAAGAGGCACAAGCATTTTATATTGAACCATGTTGTGCTGAGTCACCATGATTCCAGTGCTGACTCACCCATACAGAAAGACCCTTCAGCCAATTTAACTTTCTATTTTATTTCTATTTACTTTAATGTCTTCATTGTGCAGCACCTTGTAACTCTTGTTTCGAAAGGCTCATTACAAATAAAGTTTTACTTACTTATTTATTTACATCTATGGTCATCAGGTCACTATATGGGGTGGGGAATGGTGCCCAGTGGCAATTACTGCAATTACTAATGGCTTACACAGTCAACCTGAAACAAATCTTCAGTATTGCAACTTGCCCTAATTTTGGGGAAGCAAAATACGGATTAATCAGGAAATATGTGAATGGATCGTCACTGTGTCCTAAAAGCTAAGGGGGAGGAGTTGCTATGGGTTTAACCTAACAGATGCATAACCAACAGTGGTCCAATAGGGCACTTATTTACTCAGGGAATGTGTGACCTGCCTACATGTGCGGCCCTTCAAACAGCTGTTCAACACTTCCAGCATATTGTTGTCAAGAATGTGTGTTTTCTTGTGCCTGATGAATCGTATAAGGTGTTCTGTGTTTCACCAGACTGAAGCTGTCTTGGATGTGGCTGCTGAAATCACGTTTGACATTTGAATGAGGCAGGGAATTTACTATAGTAAAGGTTGGTTTTCCCCCACATGCTAAGTCAGGCTTCACTTGCATGTGTGTTTAAATAAACAACATGGATAAAATAGCACAAAATAACTTGCAATTTTTATGTGACACCCACTTTACAGCTTCCACACCCAACTGCATGACATATTTTCTGCAAACATATAATTAGAAACTTTGCCTGCAACATGAAATAAAGTGTAACTGTGGTATAAAAATACCAATCCTGTACCACCTACATGTTTACACTTCCTCAGTTATGAAAATAAGACCTACAAAGCACTAGAAATACACCATGGTTTGTGTTTTAGATTCCAGTCTTCCCAACCAGATTGATGTAGTTGTCAGTCCAATGTGTTAATTTTTGTCTAACATGTTTTTTAGCTCATGCAGTAGAAAAGCCAGCAAAGCAATGAAAAATTCAGATCTGTTTTTAAAGTCTTTTAGGGCATGTCAATGGCCAGGATAATCTAATCAGGGTCTACAACTGTTTATTGGCAGTTGTTACCAAAAGGGGTAATAACTCTTCTTGGGAAGCTACAATTGACACCAAGGGCCTAAACATTTGGGGTTTTCTTTGCAGATAAGTCCAATATATCAAAACAGGTTCATGCTGAAAATGTGATATTTTGTATTTTTGCTCTCTGCTAGGTCTGATTGAATCATGTGATGTTTCACTAAATGTCATTCCAAAATTCATTCTCTCTCTCTCTGTCTCTCTCTCTCGCTGTCTCTCTCAGAGCTGTGGAACCTGTGCTACTCACTGTACCATAAATGATTGATCACTCTTCAGGGCACGGTCTGAGGCTGACAGATTAATAAATTGACATAAACAGACACACACTCCTGTATCTGCTGCAGTGGTGAGTCCAGCAGGTTTCGTATTGAGGGTGAGAGTGATCTTTCACCTACCGTCTCTCTCACAAACACAAATGAATAAAATAAATAGCATAACACAACTACTGTATTGACATGTTTACATAGTTATAAATGCAGCAAGGGACCAAAATTGACATGAAAACACCCACTTTTCAATTTCACATATTCAATGCTCTGGGGCCTCACCAGGCAACACCTATCAGAATGCCTCCCTCAAATCTCAATTTCAGTTCCATTTGTCTACATGAACTATCAAGTCATGCAAGCAGCAATGAAATATGCTGCTGTTTGTGATTAATGGGAAGCTATGAAAAGTCAACTGCCCAAGTTTTGCCTCCTGTCATACTGTTTTGTGGCATGTGTGTTTTTTTATCAGTTTATTTTGTGAGTCATGCCATCCAAGCTCCTGTCAGGAGCAGTCACAGCTCACTGGCAACTGGTCCCCACAAGGGACAAAAAGAGACAGAGCACACAGAAAGGCCAAGGCTGTCAGTCACTCCACAGTCCCTAGATTGCACTGCACCAAGAGAGGCAGAGGAAGAGCATGAATTGTATTTCACGCGTCTGTCTGACTGTAGCTGTAAGTTATCTACGGAAGCAATCACAACCACACATTACAACAGAACAGACAGGCCAACAGACAGAGAGAAAAAGACAACGAAAGAGAGAGAGGGGAAGCCAAATAAAGATAATGTAACTCTACAGTCCGCCTGAATTTCTTACCAAAACTGAAGAAATTACAGTTTTTGAGGCAGCAGTCTGAGCAAGGTACATCCTAGACAGAAAAAATTTCTGCAGTGCAAATTTTACAGTATTGTGACTCTACACACTGGGAAACCTGGACTGAGTCCTTCTGGTATAGCAGGTGGTCCTTATGTTCAGTACCTTCACCAAAAACTCAAACACTGAACCACCTGCTGTTAAAAATTGAAACAGCAAACACATTTAGCAAAGACAAAATGTTTTAGTATTGTGCATTTGTCCTTTCAAAAGTGAGAAACCTAATGCAGGTGTAAGCTTTATCATTGAATAATAGTGGATTGATTGCAATATTGCAATATTCAGTTAAACAATAAGAAACTGAAAAGTCACTTATTCACCTTCCTCTCACTCTCACCTCCCTCCACACCTCCCTGGACTTTTACTCTGCTCTTGTTTTGTTACAGTTTGCCAGATGAATAGCCTACCAAACACTGGAGTGTTTATTCTGCCATCTATGCTGCAGTTAATCAGAATGCTCACCAAGTAATTATCTGCACCCAACAACATTCAGCTATCTGATTACTGAAGTATCTACCATGTGGATAAATCATAGCACAAATGCACTCAAATTGAATGTGCTCATAACAGGTGGTAATTTGCACATCATTTAAAAAAAAAAAAAAAAAAAATTGTGAGTTTGCATGAGCTGCTCTTGTGTGTTGTGACAGATGGAAGGTCAAGAGCAAAAGAGATGTCCATGGCTAAATGTATCCATCTCTGCATCTTCTGTCAACACAGCCTGGGTGAACAAAACATAAATGAATGAGATAGCCCCCTGGTCTTCCGAAAAGAAAGAAATGGTAGCCTAAGTCAGGTTTGTGGTAGTCTGAATAGGTATAGTTATGTGCCCAAAAGAAAAAATGAAAAAACCCCATATTGACAATATCAACAGCAATAGAATGATGACTCAAACTATTACTAACCAAACTGTCTGCACTGATTTCAATAGGCCAGCGTGTACCCAGAAATGTTAGATACTTTTCTTTCAGTTCTTTGAGTTCACGCCTGAAGATGCTACTCATATATGCAAATAACATTGCAACAGGTAAGACTATAATGACAGCCCATATAGACACAACATAAGCATGTCAGTGTTACATATTGAGGAATCAGCTACTTATAATAGATAATGCACTGTTACGGTTGCATTCACAGATAGAAAGAAACAACCAAGACAGCCAACAATAATAAAACCATCCTAATATCATTTCACCACTTACGACTGGTTCAACAAATACAGTCAAAAATCTAAATGCATTTCTGCAGTCATTTTCTACAATATACAGTCAGAAAAACATATGCATTTTAGTCACATTTGCAACCGTTGTAGTGACAAATGTGTCATGCTTTGAAAAAATTAAATAGGCTAACAGCTTACTCTCATGCTCGCAGTGAATTGTGTCTTCAACTCAGCCAATCAAACACAGAGTAAAAAGATTTAAAATAAATGTGACTGAACAATGAAGAAATGAAACAGGAGATATTTTTGTGCAATGGTGCAGATAGCTAAGATAACAGGGCAAGATATGTGCTGGAATAAAACGAAACTGGGGAGAGGGACCATGCAGAAAATAGCACTGTGTCAACACTTCGCCTTGAAGAAGAAACTGCTCGACCACACCGCAGCTTACTAATAAGAGTTGTATTAACGTGCTTGTGCGCTCTAGTGGTCTCCATTTGTTAAGCACATTGTACTAACACTAGTAAAATTATAATATATCTAACAAGCTAGCAAGGTGCATTGTAGCGTTGGATCAGAAATGCTCATAATTAACCTACTGATAGTATTAGTCTGCAAGCCAGCTCCATTGGTCATTTTGAGTTTGTGCTGTTGTTTTGCTTGGTTAGCAATCCAGGTAGCATTGCCTCACTGGCTAGGGTAATGTGAGCTAGCTTGTGCCCCTTTTTAAAATGTTCTGAAATTGACAAGGGGACTTTGCCAGAGTTGACCCAAATGTTGTTGCCCAGTACCCCTCTGAGGGGCACTTTTGAACAAAAAAGGGCTGGGGCAGCTAAACCTATGTTTCAGTTTTTTTGCTTCAGGTTTGCTGCTTCAGTCATAGTTTTTCAGCTCATATACCAGATACCCCCCACCCCACACACACATAATTCTCTCTCTACCTAAGCTCCCAACCTCGTGAGTTGAGTTCCTGTTGAAAAATTGACTCCTGATGGTAAGATGCATGGGAGTATAAGGTAGTCAATTAATGTGGCTGATTAGGCTTGCTACCCCTATATGGCCCCCCTCCCAAACCGCACGCCCACTCACTGCTCATCTGTCCTATTAACATCCAGCCGTCACGCTTCCAAAGATCCGCAAATGGCCAGAGCATTCTAATTGATAGACTGTTAATTAGCAGATGACTCGTCTATATGCCTGTTCTAATGCCCAGTAGGTGTTCATTATCTGTCTCCCTGGCAACAGAAGAGTCCACATGGAAGTCATAGATTATGTGAGTAAGAGAAATAGAACATTGACAAAAAAAGGAATTCATCTTTCCTTTTATTGTGATAAAAGGAAAGATGAAGAATATGAAGGACACAGAGGAACTGCAGTACAACGATTCCCAAGTATAAAAAAAAATGATTAAAATACTTCCTTGTTCATTGTGGCAAAAGAGTGGATCATTTGTCAAATTTTTGTAACATTTATTTTTGCATCTTCTTTCTTTTTACCCATTGAGTAATTAGCAGGAAATATAGGTGACTTTCCATCTCAATCAATTTCTGAAACGTAAGCTTCTGTGGCATGGTTCTAGCTAAATTCAAAGGTAATGAGGGACCATTTGACTTCTCATAGTACACCTGAGTCTTTGTGAACAATGATAAGAAGTTGAGCATGATAGTTCAACTGGTTGCTGCGCTGACAAAGTGTACCCCATTTCCATGTCAGGGGTCCTCATTCTGATTTAATCTCCATCCGCTCGAGTGGCACAGGGATTTTATCAGTCCAATTAATCCGTTTTGCATCTCCAAGACCTGCCTGTCAAGTTGACGGATGGCAAAGGCCGGGATTTATTTCCCAGTGTGATCTCTATCTGGCCTTTCTTCACTCTGGCTGTTTGACAGGCATGATATGCACAGAAGAGGAATGGGTGGCAGGGCGCATACAGCAAGACCTTGTCTGATTGTTAAAAATCATGAGGTTATAATGGTGTCGAACTGCCTGACCCAAAAATGATTCATTTATGTGCAGTCATAGAAACGGAGCTGACATGCTACATGAGGTTTGGTAATGAAAGGATCACAGTTGCTACATGAATATGTCAGCTGTTTTATTCCCTTGGTTTATAAATTAGTCCTTCTGGAGCCATTGTTGTCCTGTGTAGAGATAAAACATATACCTTCACATAGACACTGCTCTTATTGGGCGACTGGAATGTACCACTGGATATTTCTCAATAATTGTTATTGCAGGTTGCCTGTCTGTGACTTTTAAAATCATCAGGCAGTTGACATGCACCACCATTCAAAGATTTTTCAGGAGTAGACATGTACTAAAGGCTCTGCAGTGAGTGTAAGGGTGAAATTTCATTTCATTGTGTTTCATCATTAACGTCTCTGATCGGTATGACATTAACATGAACAGAAGCTCTCTTCTGTAAAGTGTTGTAATTCATCAAGACATTTAGAGCATTTATACATTCTGCAAAGAACCCTGATTGTGAAATATGTGATTACAGTGAGCACAAAAACAACTCATCTACCTCAGACGTCCTCATTATTCACTGACAGTGGCCGCACAGGCGTCAGAGGGTGTATCCCATTTGAGTCACACCAAAAGCCCAACATCTTTACATAGAATTTCATTGGTGGATTAGTTGTCATACACATGAAATGGGGGTTTTGTGTTACATTTCTGCTGTAATTTATTTTACACCCTTTACACTCAGGTAGGAGAAAATCAATTTACATACCCTGAGAAAGCTGACATTTCCAAGTTACCATGAGATGCTCGGTAGCATGTTATCTTATTTTATGGTATTTCATTATTAACATCATATTAAATATTTGTGAAACATTAATAAAACATCAACAACTACATGGTTATATAAGGTATTTCTGGGAAATAGTTTTCCTGTGACTTTGTTTTTAAAGCCCATGTGAATTTGGAGGCACCAAGCTTTACATACAATAAAATGAAAAAAAGTAGAATGTCAAATATGCTCTTGGCTGACAATATGTCATGAAGTGGGTTGAGGGTGTCACTGGCAAACACTGTGGGAGAAAGAAAGCAAATATGGCCCTGAAAGAAGATATTTAATTAGAAAATATCAAGATAAAAACATGGCCTGAAAAAATAAAAGGAAAGGAGAAATTGGAGAGAATCAGTACTCGTATGCTCAGGCAAATTATCTGAATGAGCTGCATCCTGTTCAGGCTGCTGCAGTTCATCCAGAGGCTGCTATCTCAGGAAGAGGGAACAGATATTTTTTCAGAAAGAACGTATGTTGGTTCTCCCAGTTTCTATACATTATTTTAAAATCTTAATTTGAATGTGTGCTATTTATTTATTGAATGCTGAACAGCTCAACCAAATAAATCTTATGCATTATAAGGGGTGCATGAATAGAGCACTCATACTCTTTGGAGCACCACTACAAATACATAAACAAACAGCCTATTCAAATGAAGGAGATGTGAAGGTTCTGTGTTACATCACTTCCTACAACAAGATGGAGAGGTTTTTCCTTATCTTTATTGATTCCTGTGGATTTTAGGGTCATGAGATCTTTGAATAAAATTGTTGATATATTTGTAATGTAGCCTACATTGTTTTTTTATGTATTCAGCCTATACAACAATGTTGCACGGTTTGTAGCAGACTGCCAATGATGTTTGTCATGTCTATCTGTAGTCTAATGCACATTGTTAATGCTAGGAACTGAAAAGTGGAAAAGCAAATCTTTCTCAGCCTAAACCTGAGTTCTTAAAATCGCTGAATACACAAAGAAACCAAATATAATGCATTATCAAAATTGAAAAAGGCCTAAAGTATGTTAAGAGAGACTATGTACTTGAAGATAATTAATGCCATTTCTGGTTTGAGAAGACAATTCACCCACTCCAATCAAACCTCTTTCATTGTTGATCTCTACTAATCTAAAAAATCTATTAATATAAAATATGTATAATTTAATATAGGTGACCCTCCCACACCGCAGGGGTTAGGAGCTCAGCCCCCACAGCAATGTGGAAAAACCACACAAAATTTTCGGCCCCCCTAAGTGAGCAAACCGAGCATAGAGAAGCAAGGGGAGTACCTCTAGCTAAGGGGGTTAGCGGGAATGCTGTGAGCATTTTAAACCAGACAGGATTTCTGTGCTGTGCTCACATGGTTATTCAGTTTCAAGGGACAATGACATTTTAAAAGGGAGTGGTCCCATAACTTGATTGCTTGTTGCCAACCCATGGAAAAGCGAAGCCGCAATGTGGGAGGGTCACCTGTATTAAATTTCACAAACAAGGAACACATTGTGAGCCACCATTCACAGTAACATTCTTTATAACTGTCATAGATATATGATATTGAAAATTGCGTTATCTTTTTTACACAAGTAGGTAGCAAAAGTAATTATTTGCTGCACAGCGATTCAGCTGATATTTGTAAACAATTATCTTAACAGCCACCAATCCACATGCAATATGCAACCAAATGCTAAGTGCAAAACTTAACCTTAAATTATTACATGGTTTATTAAGGTAACTGCTTGCTCCTGGATGTTTTACCTTCCTTCACTCACTTATTTCTTAAAAGCCCCATGGCCAATGCCCTGGCCTGTTATTCTGCTAAGAATTAATGAGCAGTCATGTGAGAGTGCTGAGTAGCTACCCACTTACTGCTTGACATGTTGACAGGGGTGAAATTATACCTCCTTAATAGCCAGTGTATTTTCATTCATGAAAAGAGATTGTTTAATTTGCTATTCAGAGGGAGAAAGGATATATATATATATATATATTTTCATTTTGGTTATGAATGGATTTTCCAGACAAACTTGCATATGTGCATCCAGAATATTAACAATGTTCATTTCAGTTCTAACACATTTTCTATTAGGTTGCCTGGAGTGCATAAGGTGCCAAATATAATATGCGTAATCCATTTATGTTTAAGTTGCATGTATGAAATAAGTTAATTATGAATTTCAAAAATAAATATTTGGTGACCAAAAGCAAATGCATAAAATAACAAAATTGTGTTTCTTTGAAAAGACATGTAAACAGATCTGGTAAATGTAAATGATGAGTACCACTGAAGCTGGGCAGAGTTTGACAGGTTTGAAATGCTGCTGTGAGGCACCATGATGTATAAGCAATGATGAACAACAATATGTATCCCAGTGTCTCACACATTCTCTATTTATATTCAGCAGGAGTGCACGATAACCATGACAAGCCTGGCAAGCCAAGAACGTTTACAATAAATAAGGTGATACTCTATAATGATAGCAGGAAATAGGTAAGGCAATACTGTATAACAATGTGTCAAGAAATAATGTTGGAGGTATAGAGAGATAGAATTACAAAAATTAATTCTCCCAAATAACAGTATAATTTCATATTTCTTCCATTTATATACCCGTGTGTGCATGTGTGTGTGTCTAAACTGTTTTGTGTCAGGTGGCAGTGGTAGTACACTTCTTTACAAATTCCAAACTGACAAAAGAAAAATGGGAATAAAAAGAGTTTAAATGTCAGCTTAGTCCTTTACGATAGGTCTATGGGAGTCAGGAAGACACTAACGGCACATGGTGATGAGGGTTTAGAGTCAAAGGACACCAGTAACAGAGTTGAGATAATGAGGCATTGTGAGTCAAGGCCAGCTCTATCAGAAATCAGTTGGGGTGTAACATCGGTTAGCAAGAGAACCATGAAAGAGACTCATTATAGACCACACCACACCAAGCATAGCCACGTGTGTGGGGTGTGTGGGGGATCTAAGGGCTACCTGTGAAGAATAATGATTTGGCCTCCACATGAGCTGATAATGATCAAGCAAGGAATGGCAAAGAAATATATTACTGTGATTGAATACAAATGCAGCCACTTTACGCAAGGGTTAACAAAAAGACTAACAATGCACCCCTTCCCTTTCAAGAGACTGGGACACTGCACAGTGTAACATTATGCAGGGGATGACCACAGAAAGATTGGATTCCAGTTAATAATTGTGAATAATGTGCCATTTACTAAACAAAGTTATGGTTTACATAAGTTAGAATGGGACAGTCAATTTGCTGAGGACCATACCTGAGTCAATATGATAATCAATATTATCAATACATTCGGTTTATGTGAGAAATAATCTTAAGAAACTGTCTCTTCACTCTAAAAATGGGTGAAATATGCATGAAACTCCAAAGGTCAAAAGTCCAATATCTCACCTTGAATACATAACTTTGAATCAGTTCACTCCTTTAATTCGCTGCCTTACATCTAATGCCACAATCCTATTATGATCAGCAGTGTAAGACCAGAGTGTAAGAGTAGCAGTGTTTTTATTCTCAGTGTAAGACCAAAGACAGACAGATCACTGTATCACAATGGCTGAGGTCACAGGAGGTCTACGTGCTGTAATTGAAAAGATTAGCCAATGAGATTTGTGCAAATCTCTGAACAAAACCAAAATGAAAGGCATTATGAACCGCTGAGGGATTTATGCCTGTCTGTATATGCAGATGTGTGAGAGGCAAGGGAGACTGAAGTTGGAGATGAGTATGAGAGAGAGAGAGAGAGAGAGAGAGAGAGAGAGAGAGAGAATGTCCATTTTTGAGAAAGAGACTACTTGCTTGGGAGGAAGTGTGCATTTGTGGGGTTTATATGGTTTAGTGAGTAAAGAGTGAGGTAAAATGTATGCTTCTTTGAAGTTTTATGGCAAAATTAGCAAGTAACTAAGATCCCTACTTTCTTTTCAGAAACAGCTTTTTCAAATTTGTTTCTTTATCAGTGCATATTTCCAGACTCAGTTGAACAGGAATTTATTTCAGCAAAAGGGAGTCATCGGAGACAATTAAAAGTGTAACAAAATAAAAAGAGAGAGAGAGAGATAGGCAGACAGAGAGAAATGTTGCATGGAACAGGGGTAAGTGTCAGGTAGTGCAGAGTTCCAGGGCTCTTATTTCTGACAGATTCAAAATTTTCAATTTTTAGGAGAATAACAGAAACAAATCTTACAGTGTTAAAAACAAGCATCAGATATATTGCATATAATAAGGCTAATTTCAAACCATGCATAGACACACACATACACAGACAAAAAAACACACACACAGGCAACCCTGCTGGCATGGGATGAATGGAAATTTGATAATCTAACCTCTAAATGATTCTGGAGCATTGAATCAGGACAGAGTGGCTCACTGTGGAAGAAGAGAAAATCACTTTTCAGCTCCTTTCTGTCTCCTGGGCAACATGTCACCCAGCACCCATACAATTGATTTCAGAAGTGAAACTCTTAATTTCAATTGCTTTTACTGTGCGCTTGTTTTTATTCCCCTGATAAAATATCACCCAGGTTATTCACTTTTGCCATGCGTTATGCAGTCAATTCAGTCATATTCTGTACCGATTTCTACATGAAACCATTCCCTTTGGACTCTGCTCAACAAATGTAATAGGGTGAAGGCAATCCTGCTCTATATCCACCCAGAATCTTTCTGTGGATTCAGTGCGGCAACACTCCAAATACTGTGTAAATAGATCAATTAATAATGGCAGCTCCCATCATATATGCACTCAAATATGCTCACGCACACCCTGGAGACTGGCACTCTAAGGCCATTAGAATGGCCATAACTGCATTCAGGGAAAAGCAAAAAAGCCCAGAGAGTGCATGCCTCTGCCATGCCAGGAACGCTACTGTCAAGAGAGGCATCCCTGAATTATCCCTGAATCATCCCTGAATCATCCCTGTCAGATTAATCCAGTGGGTTTCGATTGGGGCACAACACTCATTTGTCATGGGACACTCTCTGACAGATCCCCCCCCCCCCCCCCCCCCCCCCAGTCTCTCAACCTCTTTCGATCTCTCTCTCTCTCACACACACACACACACACACGCACACACACACAAGCACATACCAAATGCAGGTTCCCCAGTTGTGGTGGATGCAGGAATCCTGCCACTTAATGTTTTGCCGCTGTCAGCCTGAAAACATGCAATCCTGAGCAAGTATACATCGATGGCAGTAGGGATCAATGCAATGAAGTCAATACAATCTAATGAAACCAACCAATTGCAATGACTAACCTAAATCCACAGTGCACTGACTTCGTAATCAGATTTTTGTGGTAGTTTATTTGTGTGGAAGGACACTTGGTATGTGAGAGTAATGAAATCTTTGTTAAATACATTTTATATTTTTATTGACCATTAATTACTATGACTTACCTGAATCTACTGCATGTAAATAATTATCACTTATTTTATTTCAAAGGAAGACAATATAAGACATGGAAAGCATTCAAACATCCAGGCTGCGCAGAAGAAGAGAGTTCCAGGATAATAAACATAGAGATGCCATAAAATGGCTTGACCTTGCACAAATAACTCAAGTGAGCACAATGACTGCATTAGAAACAGCTGCGGAATAAAAAGCAATGAAGGAAACAAAACTAATCCAGCACAGAGAAGTCATCCATATCACTGCAGAAAAGATGAGGTTTACTCAGTTCCATATTAGTGGCTGTGCAGGAGTTTTGGCCTGTTTCCGCAGGCATTGATATTTACATCTGGGTGAGTCTGGTCTCCAGTAAACAAACATAATTTCCTCTTCTTTTGTCATTTTACTTTAAAAAGTAATTCAAAACATACAAACATTTTTGTAATTCCCTGTTGAGTTTTTCATGATAGGCAAGTGACATAAATACAAAAACTGACTTTAAAGAGTTTGAGGTAACTCTGAGCCCATCTGTGGCTCATTTGTGTGTTTTACTTACCAGACCTCATAACCCAACAAGGGTATATCCCAAGAAGTCAGGACACCTGGAAGCAGTCCATGGTGAGGACACAAGGCTGCCTCTTACATGTCCTCACCATGGACTGCTTCCAGGTGTGTAAATGGAATGAAAAGGTGGACCTGAAGTGTGCCTAGGTGAAACACAACATGCTATCTAACACTCTTTTACACATATACGTATCTACATCTGATCTTGTAGGCACTTACTCATACAACCATATTTGTACTTTACTCTGAGACATATGTAAGATAAATAGACTGGCCCTTTAACGATCTTCCTGTAGTCAAATTCTATGACCTGGACAGAGTGTTAGTCAGACACTGTTGAGACCATTATTAAAAATGAACCCCTCTAGAAGGTTCATATTTATGTCAAGACCTGACAGAGATGATACCTGTGTGAAAACAAAATATTTTTTCAAGCGACAGAACAGTTCTCTGGGATCTACAGAATATTTAATTAAAGGATGCTGACATTTAGAATGAAGTCATGAAAAACTATCCACCGGCCAGTTCAAAAATAAAATAAAATCAGTTACACAAAATCATCAGCATGTCCTGTAAAAAGACTGGTTCCCCCTTAATAAGTGCTTGTTCTTTGCTAAATCTCTTTCACACATGCACTGTACCCTGAACTTTTCTGGACATTACCCGGAGGAGCTGTGTATGTAAGCGCAAATGTCTGAATCAGTCGCACCGGAAATTATACTGACTTTATCCGGCTAGCTCCCTAGTACAAAGTCCAGATAATGTCTGGTTGAGCCCATGTATGAACAGAATAGGAAATTGTCTGGAGAATTCACAGCGAGCGTGTTGACGACATTTCTATCATGAGACTGGCACAAAACCGGAAGAACAGAAGCATCCGAGGGTACTCTTTTTTGCTTGGCTGTATAATGCTTTCCACTCTTTCATTGATATTGTGGATACGTCCAAACACATGTATTTTTGATATCAATGCAAAAACAATCATCATTATGGATGGTTTGGTAGCCTCGTCTGCCATCTTCGATGTGCTATGAACAGAACTATTTAAATGATTTCTGCAGTGTACTTTTTGCGTCTTTCCTTCCTCTTGCACGCTCTACCCAGAAGCCACAACTCACCTAAACAAAACAGAATATTTCCGGCTAGGTGAGAACACATCTGACACAGACAATCCACCTCTGTGCTACATGTGTGAAAGGGCAACTCTGGAAAATGTCCAGAGAATCAGGTTCATATGTGAAAACAGCTCCAGACAGCACATCCCCATTCTTGCTTGTAGAATAGGTACCTTTTTGCTGCTTTTACCTAGTGCTTAATACAAGAACAAAAAGGGCAATCACCTTTACCATTTATCCCGAAAGTATTCAGCTCAAATACCACTCGATTGACTGAATTTTCTCATGTAGCTGTTTCATTTGAACCTTTTTGTTCACTGTACATTCCTTGTACACCTTATACCGTGTTTGTATGTGATTTGTCTTACTGAGTAACTAATTTGCACAGTAAATTTCTTTTAAGGGCTATAAATGATGTAACTTTGTTCATGAGCTGTCGGAAGGTGACAGGCACATTCATCATTCCAAAAGGCAAGACTTTCATAAGAAAACAGAGCATCAAGAGCCGTACAAGAGACTATGAACAAGTGTGGTAAAACAATGGAACCTGTGAATACCCTGTCATAATATCGAACCCAGAAACAAATATTGGCAGCATCAATTTGATCCATACCATCAGTCCTGGACTTCAAATGAACAATAATCTAAATATATTAATCATAATCTAAACCTATTAATCATGATTCTCCAAGTTTTGGTGATCAGCTCAATGGCCACACTCCACTCACTATGACTACATGGTAGATAAGGTTATGAGCCAGCATTACTTCATTTCATTCATTTTCTCAGAGATACTAATTATTCAGTGAATAACCTCAGACTGTTTCCTACTGACATCATATTGCTCAGATTCAATCCAGGGATTATGTATACATGTTTCTGAAGTATTAAGTAATAACTTGCAAAATTAATATACATCAGGATGGAAAGACTCATGAGAAATGTTTTGGTGGATACATAAATGAATGCCAACAGGAGATAGGGTAAGACGGGGACTTATCACAACCTGAGGGACTGAATGTTTAAGCTTCGCATTTTGCCCTCTCTCTCTCTTATCTCTGAATAAAAACACAGCACCTGTACTTCTACAGTACCACCTGGGCAGTCTGCTGTCCACTCACAAGAGTAATTACCTTTGTCCACATTTGTGTTGAAACTCAGTGATGGTGCCAGACCTGAGGAGCAATGATATGAAAACAAAAACCAGATAATAAATCTTTACCTCTTGGGGTGATTTTATTTCCATGATAAAGAAAAACGGCTTTGGATAAAAAATGTTACAAATTGGTTGAAATTACCCTCACTCCAATGGCAGCAGGCAGAGGTGAAATTTCTCCTAAACAAAGTAATACTGGTATTGTCCTTATTGACTAATATCAGTGTAAGATTCATCACATTCAATTCTTTACACATTTTAAACAGTAAGCAATGGTGAGAAATAGTCAGATCCCCAGCAACCATTTTACAATTTACCAGAGATTAAAAATTATAATTGTTTGGAAGTGTGCCAGAGATAAAAAAAAAAAAAAAAAAAAAATACTTCATTTATTTGTTTATTTACTTTCAAATTCTTTGACTCCTGAATTACATGCTGAGTCCACTGCATCCTTGACTGGACTCTTGCTGGCCAGCCTTCTGTTGTTTTGAGAATAATTAAATAGAGCATGACGGCAATAGAACACAAAATGGAAATTATATAAAGGATGCCATTTGTGACATTGAAATCTACAAAAATGCATATTACATTTCAACAAGTATGACATTATATTGAGGTCATTTCTAATAATGGAAAAATGTTATAGGTTATCCCAAAATGCAGGTGTAAAAACAAATTGGACTGCTGGACCAGTAGTTACAGATTCAAGTCTAGATGGTTCCTCACCATCTAGAGTGTAGCTTTTACAAATACAAGAACCTACTATGAACACTAATGGTGAATCATTTCAACAAGGCACTCTTCAAAGCAGAAGAAATTGTCAAAAAGTGTCTGGTCTAGTTGTTGTTTTAGAGTTACAAGGTTTGAGTACAAGTGGGCACATAAATATCATCAAAATCAATGAGCTTTAAGAAAGTAAACAGCTAACACAGATGAGTTAAGGTGACAAAATACCCAGTGCATAGTATACATTAAAATCATTATAGGTCATTAGACCTACTTCATGTCAAAATGGTAAAAGTTGAAGTACTGGGGTGATAACAAGGGTTTGGTAGCCCAGAAGAGATTAGACCACACTAAAATAGTGAATTTGCAGAATACCGTAACTACACACATTAAACTCTAAAGATCAATGTCTTTGCACAGATTTAACTAAACTTAAGAGATCCATAGAAACAAGGACTGGTCAGATTCCTAAAGATATAACTGGACATGTAATAACTACTAAGGCTGAATCACATTGACAAAGCTTGCTCTAAACAAGACAGCTATAACAGAAAACCAATAAATCCATGCATCCATACATACCAGTAAAATCAAATAAAGGGAAAGGTATCCAAAACCAATCTAGCAATACTAGAGATACTTAAATAAATCAGACACAAAGGGAAACTGCGCACAGCTATAAGATAACTCGTAATGACCAAGAATCTCCAGACAGAGAGATAGAGAAATAGCAGTTCTTGTTTGTGTCTTGTTGTCTTCTTGTTCCGTTTCTTTTGGTAGTCTTGAATTTCACAACGCATGCTTAAAATAGAAGATAATTAAAGTTTGAGGATGTAGAAAGGTTTAGGAGCTCTTTCAAGTCCCATTTGGGGAGCAAGATCTAAAATCAACCATATGAATACAAAGATCAAAGCCCTCCCCACTGTGTGTGTGTGTGTGTGTGTGTGTGTGTGTGTGTGTGTGTGTGTGTGTGTGTGTGTGTGTGTGTGTACAAATCCCTCTTTTATTTACAAAGAATATCTGAGGGGTTGTATAATTTATGTGGATTTTAAGTAGTAAATGCTGTGTGTAATCGATGACTTGTGCACATAGTGTTTTACTAAACACCTACAGAACAGCTTCACAAAAACTGTGGATAGACAGTTCCATCTGCTCATTGTTGTAATAAGTGTAAGTTAGTACTTTTTCCTTGTCAATTCATTTGTTCTCTGATTGAAATTCAGAACACTGTTTAATTACATGCTACAGGTAAAGAAACATATTTTTCTCACAGAATAATGTTTTAATTTAAAATGTTAATTTCAGAGCACATTAAATCACTGGTAATATAAGGCTGATTGGAGATCTGCTCTCCACAAAGAAAGGTAAATAACATATCCTCTGAGGTTCTACAATTCAGAGTATAGTTACATTCCATTTTAATGTGAGTGTATAATATACAGACTATTTGTACTTGTATATTATTATTGTTATTATTGGAGTTTGTTAATAACAAATTTCAGGAGAGGCAACCTTTGGACAACCCTTCAGTCAAACACCAGTATCCGTCCAATCCGGTTGTATACGCAGGTATTAATTTGCCACATACCTTCTCTCCCATCACGCTCTCTGTTTCCAGCATCCCTTCCCCTCTCCATCTCCACCTTCAAGTCTACTTCCCTTTTGTCTGTTTTTTTCCACCCTCTTTCAACAGTCAAAAGGGGGGGGGGGGGTTCACTTCATCCTAAAAAAAATAGCGAGGCATGACACTGCCCCCCTGGACTCCAAGCCCAAGATCAATGTTCCTACCAATATACAACTCACTACATCATAATAAACTCCTTCAAAACGCATTCATGTTGTCTGAAGGTTCATTCTCCTGAAATATTATAATTATTATTATTATTATTAGTACTAGTAGTAGTCGTAGTAGTCGTTGATGTTGGTGTGGCAGTAGTAGCAGTTGTAGTAGTAGTAGTGCTATTGAATTTGTTTGCCCTTTCCTCTATTCAATATCCTGGACCATAGTAAAACATTCAAATAGTTAAAAAGGGATTGCATTTATATACTATGCAATGGTCCTGTGGGTCCTCTGTGCTCTCTGATTTTTTCTAACAACTATACTGTTTCAACCACTTGAAAGCCACAGGGACCACAAATAGCATCTAAAATATTAGACTTACAGTTGCAATAAGTTAATTTGTTAATTAAACAGTTAATTTGTATTGGTCAACCTGACCCATACCCATTGTACATACATACATACATACATACATATATATATATATATATATATATATATATACAATGTTCAGTTTGTGTACATAGAACATAGACCTGCTAAAGGAATGGCAACGATAAGAGGAGGTATGCCATAATTATGCATATTTTCATTATTACAATACACTTGTTATTCATCATCTTAAATACAAAAACCTTTCCAGAGCTCATTCCTTCAGAGATCATTTAGAGCCTAGAGTTTATTAGATTCTTTGATGTTGCATATTTGTTTTTCAAATAAATCCCAGAACATAAATGAATTTCCCAACAGTGCCTTTGTGTGGTGTTCTCATGTCATCCGTCACACTTAAAGCTTCCTGGCTCCTGTGACGTGTGCTTGTTTCTGGGCCAAAGAATTACAACAAATGAAATGTGTGGCTGAAGTAAAGTGGCTTTGTGTTCTTGAATTGGAGAGGAAACTACAGTTTGTAAACTTTTTGGAAAGTGGTGCACCTCTCATTCTTGTTTAGTAGCCTCATCAAACTTTTCTGAGTACTCTCATAAATTAAGAGACAATTACATTGATTAATGAGGAGGAAGCATGTCGAGGAGCTCTTTCAACTCCCTTTTGGGATGAAATCTCAAAATCAACATGCACAAAGAGATCAAAGCCTCCCCTCCTTCCATTTGATGACAGTTTCCTCTGCCAGTCAAAGGGACTCTCTCTCTCTCTCTCTCACACACACACACACACACACACACACATATAAACAAGATCGACTTCTGCTCACACTACTTTCCATGAGGCAGAAGAACAGGCTTTGTTGAAATATAATGCCCTACTTTGGCAATACAAATTACCTCATTTGAACTGATGCATAATTACTTAAGATACAATGTTTGGCTAGTGTGGTTTGAGACATTGTATAGTACCTACATGATTTTTCTGGTTTAAGTCACCCAAAAAAATATGAGACAATTAAAACTGGAGACTCAATAGCTCTTGGAACACAGTCATGGTCCACATCTCTTGGCTTGTTCAATGTTTTATGCTTTTTTCCCAAACAGTATAGCATAATGTGGCAGTGATCCGTCTTGGACAGGAAATCGAGGAAATCTGGGCTCACAGCTGCTGAGCACCTGACAGGAGGTACATTATCAGCCCGAGGTTTTAAAAGTGTCATTTTTTCCTTTTTTTCCCTGCGAGTGTCTGAGATCAGGAAGCGCTGGTGGGATGAGAGAGCCGGTACTTGGGTCCGTACACACATACATTCTTCCAAATAAAACTGCATGAACTCAAAGGCAAGAAATAAAGGGGGAAGAACTAAAACAAAGATACTGCTTTTTCAGTATGGGAAGAAAAGGTTTTCTTCTGCAGCCAACATTTCTTGGTCTCAGACACCTACTGAGGAAAAAAGAACTCGGTTTTTAAGCTTGGGCTGATTAGATATATCCACTCAGGTGCTCAGCAAGTGTGGTTCAGATTAGCCCAATTTTCTTTCCCAGGCCAAGCACTGCCACAAATAACTCCCAAAGTTTCAATCAATATGGCATTTAAGCAACTTTAGCATTTATTTCTATTTCATTGTTTTATTACATACACAGTTCCCAGGATCTCATAGAGAAAAATACATTTTATGCTTCTCTACACCAAAATGAATAACACAAACAAATACATACATTGATTTCTAAAAAACAACATCTCCTCCTACAACTTTGGAGGTACATAATCTGTATCTTGTAAAGTTATGATACAACATTACAATTTATTGTAGAAATGACAGGACATATATTCTATTTATGGAACCATTCACTTTTTATGGATTCTGTATCAAAATTTTTTCAGTGCCTTGCACCAACCCACAGCAATGTTGAACTGGACTGTTACCGTGTTCTTTTAAAATATGTTTATTCAGTATTGCAGAAGCAATAAAATATGGATGATCAACTCCTAATCATAATATTTTACTCCCCATCTGGACCTGTGTAACTGGCGTGGAAAGGTTCAGTGATTTAGTGAGCACAAAACAGTTTGGGAGGTTACAGAGACTGCTAGTCCTGCCTAGATTTGACAATTTTCAAGCTCAGTCCAAGCTGGAAATGTGAGTTTGACTTTGGCTAAATTTTTTTTCTTCATTATTATTTTTATTATTTTGCTTTATAGACAGTGAAGGTGCTGCTATTGTATCAGAATACATGTTCAATATATGAGTTATATTCCTCTACCACTAGAGTACAATGCCAAAACAACAGAACAGAACAGAATGCAACTAAAACAATACCAATCTATAAGAAAAACTAAAATGCAATGTATTTCAAAGCCTTTTGAAGTTGTAGATGTGTTTAATACATTTTATTAGTGTGGAGTACCAGTATAACTGTAGTCTCAGGTCTCATGACACCATTTGTGTCTCAAGTTTCAAAGATTTTATAAGTATAAAAATAACCACACTACCAAAAGTTAATTACCTTTTCAAAATGATCCCGACTCGCTCCTCTACTAAATGGTTTACCTCATTAAACTCCATGATTACAAAATTTTACTGGAAAAATAAAACACCTCACATAAAACTGTCAACACTACAGAAATGTAAAACTCTAGGAGGACTGGAAGCACCAAACTTTTATCATTACTATCTGACCAACCAACTACAATATATCAAACTGGATTCACCACAACCAACAGAACAAGAACATAGAAGTAGAACAGTCATTATGTAAAGACATTTCAATCTCCGGTTTACCTTTTTCACTACCTCCATCAAACACCATGACTGCTGGCATCACACATCTCAAACATGTCTTTCAAAATAGCAATTCCATCACATTCCAAGAACTGACTCAGAGGTACAGCAACGGGAATGAACAGAATCTCCATTACCTCCAGTTAAAATCCCTCCTTAAATCAAAAATTAAAATTAACAGACACCATGCTACAATCCCTCTTGCTAATAGATGAAATTAATAAAATAATCAATACTTAGAAAGTTTTTTTCAAATTATACAAACTAATATCAACCAAAGATTCAACAATATCCCCCCCATTCAAGCTGAGGAAAAAGACTAATCATTCGCTCCCGACTTCTGGGCTCAAAGCTGTAGGAACACCTAAACAATGATTAGCAATACTAGTTCACAACAAATTCAGTACAATGTAATCCACAGAACACATATCACCAAGCACAAGATGTATAAAATGGAATTCTTAAACACATGCTCGCATGCTCACAGTGCAATCCATTCTTATCACCTTAGCTATCGCACAGAAAACTATCCCCTTCAACTGGAAAACAAGGAACACGATAACCACCAGACAATGATTAAAATCTTCTAAAAGAATATATTTCCATGGAAATACATTCTCACCCACACCAAACCTCACACTCTGTTAGAGTACGGTCCCCCCTCATGAATTCACAAATTTTGCCTGTTGACTAATTCACCATCTCTCACCACACACATACATACACTAAACATAAGAACTCGCTAGTGACTCTGCAGTCACTCTAACTCCACCACTCTTTCTTTTCTTTTCTCTCTCATCATAGTTTAATAATAATAATAATAATGATGATAATAAAATAATAATAATAATAATAATAATAATAATAATAATAATAATAATAATAATAGAGAATATGGATTTCACCCTTGTGTGATGTGTATGTGACCTCAATAAAGAAAAAAAAAAAAAACAAGTAAAGAAAGAGGAAAAAGATGGAGGGGAAGAAAAAAACATTTTAAAAGTGACAATATCTGAGGAGAGAAAGAATATATGCTTCCTCAAAGGATAATGAAACCTTTTTATAGGTAAATATAAAAGAAGACTGATGCAACTCCTCTGAAGTTTATTTGTCAGCCATATTATTTGACAGTCTCATACCATTTGTATTTATATGACAACATCTGACTATAGTGATACAAAGGGCTAAGTTCAGGTTGGTATTTATGTAATGGGGGATAATAATAATTTAATGAGGTAATGCACTGTAATTTTACATAATGAATTAACTGTTGCACATGATGATTGTTTTACATTTGTATTACTATTATTGCAAATACTGTATGCTATCTGAAATGATCTTATCTGCAGTGCAATTGAATGTTCACACATTGTGCCCCTCTGCTTTAATTATTTATGTATTACACAGAAAAATACAATCATGTTGTGTCTATTGTGACATGAGCTATCAGTACCCTTTTACATGTTGGGATTTATTCTTGCTCGGCATATTGACTGGATGCTGCACCTTCCTGAGAGCAGATTTACAGCTGAGTCTGGAGACCCTTAAGTTAGACTCAAACCCCAGGCCGGTCACTCCCACTCTCATCACAAACTGCAGTAAGCCTCGTTATCTCGTCATTACATCTCAATTACTCAACATAAACACCCGCCCTTCACATCTCATCTGCTTTATATATAATATGATGTCACTGTGTTAATCACTTTGAAGCTTTTCATCAACCTAAAAATGATTTATGCAGTAAAAAAGGACAGAGTGAGAGAGAGAGACATCAGTGTGCTACCTTGCTGTTTGGAACAGAATAAAATATAGTTAAAAATGATGTCAAAACGTCCTGTTCTTAAGAAAGATGAATACAGAAGCAAAAATAGTATATTCCATAATTTTTGTATTTATTGACATTAATATAATTAGATCAGCTATTTTAAAGCAGTGTTATGTGATGAAGATAAATGTCTCTTTTGGTGAAAGCCGTCAGGTTTCTGACCTGCAGTCAGAGTGGTGGGGACTGCAAAGCCCATTTTGGTGAGCAGAAGCGCTTCTGAAAGATATGAGAGTGATGCTGGTAAGACTTTGAAAAGACTTTTCCAAGGAGGTTCTTGATTCACTTTTTAGTGACAGATTTGATGAGACTTTATAAATGTAAAAAAGCTTTTTCCTCAGATAACCCAAGGAGCTAATTTGAATTGCTGTTCTGCCCATTGACTGTTCTACATTGAATAAAACATTTACTAAAAAGTTACTACTTTCAAGAGTTGTTATACTTTGTATAAATAGCGTGAAGAGAAATAAGATGCAGTTGTTTAACAACACATAAACATTTTCAGCAGTTAGGACGCAATCCATTTAAAGAAATATATATTTAGTACTCTTTAATATTTATATTTACAATACATGTTTCTTAAAATTATAAGAAAAGGAAGTTTAAAAGTCTGTTTACAAAAGATTGTTTTGAAGGGAATAAAATTACACAAAATCATTTGCACTGCCAATGAGGACTTTAATGAGCAGTATTAAATTTTAAAGAGATACTTTGCAGCTATATTGACTTTTTTTTTTTTTTTTGGAAAAAAGAGGCTGTTAAATATTTTATTAAGAGTGTCTCATTACAGAGGAATTATTTTTATTGCAAATGATAAAGGGGGTATAGAACATAACTGTCTATAGCTACACAATACACTATATTATGTAAGGCTGATGCACTAATGATGCATAAATGAAAACGCTATGAAACAAAACGAGTTTTAAGCCATGTTTAAGCTATAATATACCTGTATGGACATGAAAACTGCTGTTTCCATAAAACCGGAAAGTATACATGCATGTAAATGAAATAAAATCTGTACATTTCTGTAATTGTGATCTTTTGATCCTAAATCCAACTTCCTGAAGTATACAGCAAAATAAATAAATACTATAGTATAGGTATATACAGTATGTATATGCTATAGTATGCATATATATATAAGTATAAACATTTTCACTGAACCATTATCATATGTTTGAATGGCACTGTGAATATAAGTATACCAAAGTATATCCCATGAATATATAAAATCTATTGATTTTCCTTCATAGTTCATTGTTTTTCTCCACAACACAAATACACACACATACACGCACACACACCTCTCCTCTCTGTTTCTTCTAGCTCAAAATAGATAATCAGAATTCACATAGAGGCATAAATGTTTACCAGCTGATGCATTTATTATGGGGGGCTTTAAATGACACCATTATTTGGCTGAGAACTTGAAGGTCAGCCATTATTGAACTCTTTCAAACTGCAAAGACGGAGAGATGGGGAGGGAGGGGTCTGGCTGTCTCAGGAAAACGCACTTCACACAGAGCATGTGCAGGAGGAAGGTCATGTGGTATGGGGGTGTTTGAGCAGGGACATTAGTGACACCATTCTGTGTACTTGAGTTTACTGAGACACCATGAGTAAAATCATTGCACTTCACTGGATTGAAATAGAAAGAAATGGGAGTATTCCAAAGGAATGGATAAAATAAATATATGAGAAATTTATAATGCATTAATGCACAATTAGTCACAATAAAAAAATAAAACTGCCTGCTGCTGTAAGATCACGAAATACATGCTTTTGTTTGGAATAAGTTGGAGACCTGCTCTCTCTCTTCTCTCAAACTCAGTCTTTGGATGTGCGTTTTGCCATCAAGACAGCCAGTTTAATGTTCAAATCTTGGTTGA
Source organism: Albula glossodonta (assembly GCA_019788955.1). Taxonomy (NCBI): domain Eukaryota; kingdom Metazoa; phylum Chordata; class Actinopteri; order Albuliformes; family Albulidae; genus Albula; species Albula glossodonta. Next base: position 10,988,460 of record JAFBMS010000020.1, read on the forward strand.
GCCGCTGTCTGCGTGTCATAAATAAGACCGTAATAGATTTTTACTTTGCCTATCAAGCAGCAATCTCTGGTGTGAACTGAAAGTCAATAAACACCCAACACAGAGGCAATGAGTCATCAGAGAGCGGCAAGAGAGACCATATCTATTAGTTGTGTTTTGGCAGAGAAAAGCTAAACAACAGCAGGGGGGTCTTACACACATTTGTCAGCTCACCATGGGAACAGCGTGACGAGCCAGAAGTCTGGGTGTAAGCAGGTGATGGAGTGTTGAAGCAACGGCCTTGAGGGGGAGCGATGAGAAGTGAGGAGAGGCCTCATGGCGATTTATACATGAGAGAGGCTCTGGTGTCTATTGCACCTTTTCATATAACCGGCTGCACAGTTTCGATATCCTTTGCAGTGAGGATTGAAGTTGTGGCACATTTTCCACTTTGAATGTTCCAAAGTACAGCAGAATGTCAGCGATCACAATTTATTTTCATTCATATTCACATACGCTAGTTGGCACACATTATCATGAAGTAGATCGAGCCAAACCTATTGATAGATTTTTATTAAATTTGATGAGATTTATACACGAACACATACTCACACACACACACACACACACACACACACACACACACACACACACACACACACACACACAAATGCACATGGGCATACAACTGAACAAAAACATGCTCATACAAACACAATTTAAGTTCAAGTATAAATGAAGTGGCTTAAAAGAAAAGCATATTATTCTATCTTCATGTGCATATATCCTATTTTAATATTGTTGCTGTTTGCTGCTCCTGTTTAATCCAGAGAGATGCCCTGCTGCAGACATAACTCTTTGACACTTTATAATAGCAATAGCCACCAGTCTTTTGGAAGGCTTTTCTCTCTTTCAAAAATGTATGCTGTGGATCTGATTTAAATTCTCTCTCCTGTTTGTATTGCCTCGTCAACCACATATGGTTTACAAGTTCCCTTCAATTCTTTGTGCTTGGCATGTTTTGCAGATGTAATTTGTGGTCCACTGCCTCAAAGACCACAAAAACTATACAACCTTAAATGAATATACAAGAATGTACCATCCCTTGAAGAGAACAACAGTGACAAGTTTAGGCATGCTGGCAGGGCAGGTTGTATGATGAAATTTAAGTGTCTTTGCTTCAGTTTAACCATTAAAAGATTGTTATTGATGGGTTTGTCTTCCAAAGTAAAAGTTCCCAATTAAAAATGGTATAAACATGATATTTAATGGAAATAATTTCACTATATGTTTACAAAACCTCACTTTGTTGATAAGCAATGGCAACATGTTGGCAATTAAACACTTTGGTTTACACACCAATTTTAATTTCTGTTCATTCTTTCTGGAGAAGTCAATTGAACAATTCACTGGACTGCAGGTAGTATCTATGAAATTGAAATAATGTGTGGTACCTCCTGGAACACAGCCTGCACCAATCAAAAACAAAATACTCTAGTAACCTAACCAAAATGTTTATATTGTTATGGTTCAGAATACTGATAAAAGTGAGTTCCATCATAATGGAGATCAGATTGAGAAAGCGAACGAGAGAAAGAGCAGAGTTAAAGGGTTCCTCCTTGAGATGCCTTCACACCAAATTCTCCTCTTCGCCTCCTCCCCAGATTCCCTGGTAACAGAGACCTGTGGCTGGTAATCAAGCCCATCCCTCACTGCTGAGGCTCTTAATGAAGAGTAATGAGTGACAACTGGTCTGAAACAACCATGTCTGTGCTTTATTCACCAGGCTACAGAGGCACTCATACACACAGACTAAGATATAAACACACACACACAATCACATATACTCACATGCATGCACACATATAAACATATAAAAACAACATGGATACACAGAAATATGTACACACATGCACAACTACTCCAATTTTTACAAATATAGACACAGGCAAATTCATTCACAAACACACATGTATGCAATTACTCACAAGTGTATGCATTTGTTTTACATAATGTACGTATACATACAGTGAAATGATGTACTATTCATTCATTATAAATGATTTACCAAAAATGGTTTAATGTTATTTTTAATGAATGTAAAATATTTCATGATATAAAAGCTGTAATAAAATTTATTTCAAAAGGTATCCTGAAAACATGCACACAGACCCACATATGCACACACACACACACACACACACGCACACACACACATATGCACACAAATACAAAGAAATTAGCACATATTCAAGCTCAAGCAGGGCAGAAAAAATGTTTCATGGATTACATGGTATCCCTAATATTCCATATTTCCATAGGTTGTGATGGTAGAATGAGGTTTGATGAACCCCATAGGGGGTGGAGCTAGAATGTTAATTACTAAGTCCTTTCCCTCAGTCAAAAGGTCTTACTCTCCATTGCAAAACACAGTTACTAGTTCATCTTTGTCAGGCAGCAGTGGTGTGTGGTATGGTTCTCATATAGTGAACCCATTTGCTTAGTCTTGCTTTAGGGATGAAGAAATTACGACTGTGTCTGTATGTGTGTGCACATGCTGGTGTGAGTGCATTTGTTGTGAGTGTGTTTCTGTGCGTTTGGAGACAAGAAAAGATACAAGCGTGAGCATATCACCATATTTATTTCAGCCACACCGCACTGAAGTGTGTGTTACTGAGGCATGACAGCACTACACATACCTTCACTATGAACAGAGAGGTACACACACTAGCATCCTGTCACTCTGCTCTAATCTCTGCCCATCATTTCTGTTCAGAAACCCACAGCATTATTTATGAATCATACACTCGTGCCATACAGTATTTCTATTCTTTATTTACACAGTAGTATTTACAGTAGAACTCCAGAGATACTAAAACCAACCTGTGATTGTAACATTCTATAGATGTCAATGGGGGATGTCTGCACATAGTTCTGTTTAAATTAATAATTAATTATGGATATTTAATTCAGCTGAGACATTAATTGACCTCTGATATGGACGAGTCAAATTCAGTTACTAGTCTACCGTGACCAAAAAAAAAAAAAAAAATGTGTTGCATAAGGTGTTTGAAGGTGATGTCAATAAAAATATCAACTTCATATCAAGGTTTTTGACAAACTCTTCTGGCTGTCATATACTATTCAGTTAAGGGCTAATTTGCATTTATTTTATTTCATAAAAAGGCTAACAGTAGATAGGTATAGTGATTCTGAAGACAAAAACATAGCTAGATGTTAGTTATAGTCAAGTTTATATATATAGATATATATTTTTTATCAAGCGTTTCCATCACATCAGTCCCATGACTTTTACTTAGTAATGCATTTCTGAAATAATACGCAGTGAGTGCATTTCACATATGACCCCACACTGAAGGCATCCATAGCTCTAGAATTCTACTGTGATCCCCACATTGCAGCTGTGAATTTTTCCACATTCCTTTTCAAAAAGATAAATCATGATTTTATTCTATATGCTGACTTGTGTGTAAAAATCTACCTCCACTTTCTGTGTTCATACACTATATTCACATGGTTGAATTTCATTGTTATGTGTACATATATAAATAGCAATGCACCATTTGAAGTGCTATCATAGTAAGACATGCTTTCATATATAAAATAGTCTCTTTTCCACAAATGGTACTAGCATGCCATGGTCAATGACTCTATTATGCTATCAGACATATTCTTTTCTTTCTTATGTATGACAGTTATACACTGGTTTTATTTTCTTCAGTTTTTTCTCCAAAAGACAAATTTAAACAAATTTCTCCAAACAAGAAAAAAATGTGATGTTTTCCATTGTTATACAAGCAGGACTTGTATGAAACATATAGGCTAACTCTCAAGCTGCAGCAAGCGCACAATGTTCCCAGAACATTAGTGCAATGTACTCATATTAGCACAACTGACTGCTTTGTGACTATGACAAGGGGTGAATTGTAACATTATTTCAACATTACAGCCATGTTGTGAGAATATTATACATCACCTATGTAAGACTTTAGCAGAGTGGCGGCATTCCTCAAAACTCATGTAAAGTAAATCATTCTTCATTGTTTAGCACCTGCAGTATCACAAATCATTTACCATAGAAGTGAAGGCTCTTTAAGTTAAACTTCATGCTCTAAATTTGAATCCATTGCCACTGAATCAGAAGCACAATCCACATATATAATGCCTGAAGACAACTCTACAAAATCATCCAATCTGTAAAGTGATGGATAGTGGGGATTCTTGACATTGTGTTAATGTTTATCCATTCATGTCAAAAGAGGGAAAGCAGAGCAACCTGTGCCCATTGTTGGAGATCAGGGATCTCAAGCTTCAGTGCTGCAGGCTTCTTCCTGGTTACCTTTATATCAGCAGACAATTTAGAAACATTTAAATGAGGATTGTACATTCTTTAGTTCATAAATGGATTAATTTAAGAAATTCACTGTTGAAGCAAACAGGAAACCATCAGACACTGTAGTCTGCTAAGACTTGACTTTGAAGCCCCTGTTCTACATTTCTACAGTGCAGTGAACACTCTTAGAGATCATATACCTTTTGTGTGAACTGAAATATATTGCAGAATATATGCCCTTGAGTGTCATTAAATATGAGGTGCATAGGAAAGCTTTTAAATTCCACTTTGTACAAGTCTTCCATGACAAGTAGTAACTTTTCTGTAATCCTTTTTTTGAAGATACTCAGGTTGTTTTAGCTGCAGAGAAAAAAAAAAAAAAAAAAAAAAAAACATGGTGATGGACAGCTTGTGAAGGGTTAGGCCTCTGAAAGCCACAAAGTCTGGTATTAAGCTGAACTGAGATCAGTCATGATGGCAATGGGAACCAGGTAAAAACATATGATCTCACCACATCATCAAAATTGTATTTAAATGTTATAACAATGCAGTAGCATGCTAACAGTGTTATAAGAACACCATGTGCTGGCTAGGAGATGAATTCATAATATTCACTGCCTCAGGTTCATGTTCTTGGATTTTAAATTCAATCCTTGAAGGCCTTTTGATGCCCAACACTCTACAATAGTAGAGTATTAATAACCAATTTTCCTGTACTAAATTATGTATGATTAATTTATTGAAATTCTGTTTAAATTGGTTGCTTCCCTCTGAATATACAATTCCCCAATGAATGAATCATTTATTCATTATTTATAAACTGCTATCTTTGGTGTTTGCTCTCAGTGAAGAACTGAACTGTTGTGCACTTGTCACTATTCAGACACATTTAAGCTGTAACGTGATCATAATGTTTAAAAACCACTTTAGAAATTTCACCATGTTCATTCAAGGTTTGACCTTTTTGAAGTGTCTATTTGCAATACCTAAAGAACAAAAAAACTTGTTTAAAATTCTTATTTTTGCCGCGGCCGATTTGGGATGCTTCATTTTTGTTTGGCCTTAATTTTATGTATGGCAATTCTGGCACTACTCACCTAATGTGAATGAATTCAAGTTCAGAGTGTAGGTTTTATTTGTCCTCTAGTTTTTGTGAAGATATCATTCATTCCCCTCACTGACCTCTAATCTGCAGTCAAATTTAAACTCAGTTTTTGGAAAGTAAATGCCCCAGATTTTAAAAGGAAGCAGGAATGAGGGGAGGAAGGAAGAAATTTGACGGGAAAGGGGAGGGTGAGAGTGGGAGCGGGAAAGTAAGTGTTGTCACAGAGCAGAAATCCTGTGAGGAACAAATCAGGTTTATTAACCATTGTGTTGCTGTGCAAAACCAGTCACTTTCTTAATTGAGGTGGCCAGGAGGGGTCCTAACTTTATTTTCCAGCTCAGACAGGCAGAACCAGAGTATGGCTGGCTAGGGCACAACACACGTCAAAAATCTACTTTGGGATGATGACTTAGAGGTCAGAATATTGACAGTCCCCTAATATACTTTAGGATTTATTTCAGCATGGATGATTTATAAAAGTAATTTGCCACCCAACGTTTACCACGCATGTCGGCTAGCCCATTCATTTTCTCTGAAGAACTCAGAGGAAGTCAAGGGCAAACCAGAACTCAGTAACTGTTGGAATGTCTTGCCTGTTTTATCTGTGATATGGGATGGCCTCTGAAGCATAAGTATCATGCTAACAGCAGGGCTGAGACAAAGGGATATCAAACATTAACATCTGCAGGGCTCAAATATGGTATATTAATTCCTTGCTGATGTTACTAAGATTGCAATAGTTTCCTTTTGTCTGTGTGTGTTGGGGGGGGGGGGGGGGGGGGGTGTGTATATGTGTGTACATGTACGTGTGTATGTGTGTGTATGTTTGTGTGCATTCACAGGTTTGCAAGTGCATGCGTGTATTTGTGTTTTCTTTTTGCTCTCCAGCTCAGTCACATGCTGCTGTTTCCATTAATTCACACTAAGTAAAAAAAAAAAACAGAGGAAGAGGATGAGGAGGAGACAGATGAGAAGGAGTCCACTGGAATGTTTAAGTGCTAGTAGTCCATGTGGCTTGTAGTCCACGTGGGGAGGGGGTTGGTGACAGGGTCTGTGTTAGTCATACGGGCCCCTCCGTCAGTCCCTCCAGGGGAAGGCCAGTGGCGTTGTCGGTGGGCTGGGGCTCTTCTTGGGTGGTGCTGGGCGCGGGGGCCAGACTGGCATAAGGCAGGTGGCAGTCTATGTGCAGGAAAGGGGGGTAGTGCTGCCGGTAGCAGATGTAGGCAAAGGCCAGGCCAATTATTCCCCCAACCAAGGCATCTGGCAAAGAGGAGGGAGATAAGCGGCTCTGGTCAAACACTCGAAAAGACTTAAATGTAGACTGACTCCTATGTTTTCTCTACTGCTCCTGATCTCCTCAAACACTGTGGTCTGGAGTCCTCAGCTGTCCTTAATTTGAATCAGACAATTTTTTTATTTATAAGCAGAGTTTGATGTGTTCATCTATCACCAAAATGAACCTGTCATTTTGTGTTTGTGAAGAAAAAAGTTGCACTTAAATGCAATTCAAACGATTAATGTTGATAAAATCTTCAGATTCTTCAGAATCTTCAGGTTTAGAACTGCTGCTACTGTTTTATTTGCACCCACAGTTCCTAAAACTATGGGAAGGGTAAGTTGATATGACTGGCTAAAACATCTGCTTAATCTGTTTTGACACTGGTATAGTAGATCAAATAAACAGAGAAGACACCAATTCTAGTCTGTGGTTTTCTCATCTTGCCCTCAGTAACATTGCATGGTTACAGAACCCAAGACAGGCCTTCTTCTGAATTCTTTGCACATCTCTATCAGTATTCAGGCTTGTGTGAAAATCCTTTGCATGCTATTACCAAATATCCCTCCGATCGAAATCCCAATTTCTCTTCAAAAAGCAAATAACTTCTACTTCTCAGTGAAAGCAATGAGTGCATCAAGTCTCTGATTACCAGTTTGTATCCACACCCAGTTTTTACTCCAGGTCATACCAATAGTTACTGCTCTGTACTGTCAGATATGTGTATTATTATTCATATAGATAGATAAATAGATGGACAGAAAGACAGACAGACAGACACATACATACATACATACATACATAGACTGTACTGAGTTTCTTTAAGACTGTAGCCTTCCAGACCCAAACACTTTTGTCTTCTGAGTTCCTGTCTACCAATGCAAGAGCAGCTGTACTGCTCTATCAATAGAGAGCTGTTTATATCAGGCTGGAGCAAAATAAGGGCAAGAGGGTTCATAGCCCTGAATGTGTTATGCAATGGCTTAGCTCTGCAAAGACAGCACATTCTTGTGGGCCTGTGGGCAATTGCATATCTGTTCTTTATTTCATGTGATGTCACGATTGTGTGGTTTGAATATCTCCATACTATGTTTGAAAACAAGAGTGGTTAAGAGCCTTGATAGTATGTCACTATGCCTCACTATGTTCATATTGTGGGTGACAACACCCTCCCAGCAATGCTTGAGCAATTCTTTCTGACAGAGAGATGTGTCACCTCTGCCTGGCTAGGCGAATGACAAATTATAAGTCATTGTTTATTTTTGTTTACCAGGGGAGTTTTTATGGTAGCACTCTTTAGCGATTTGCAAAGAATGTCTTTTTAGCTTGAGCTATAACTCTGTTCAACTAACAGTAGATTCTACAGTGTCTCTATTTACTTCTCTGTATTCATCAGCACAGAATGCCAATGCAGCGATGTTACTCTGGCTCAAATGCACATAGATATTGTGTATGCATCATTTATCTTTGCAATAAGGATTTTAGGAGCTTTTGTTGTCATCCAGTTGTTTCTGCATAAATTAGGAGACAATCGACAATCTGCACCTTCCAACCCCCCGCCACCAACACTCCAGCTAAATTTCTGTCTGTGGAGTTTCAAGAATTATGACCGGCTAGAACCAGGTGGAAAATCGCTCTCATTCAATCAGCACGGTTCATAGGGTAGGCTAATGTGAGTTTGCATCCTGTGTTTACTGACGACCCAGATTGTGCCTATCACATTTAATGGGGCGCAGCACTGTTCATTTTATTATTTATATTTTAATGACCAGCAGAGGTTCCTGGGCTGGCGGCACACTCCACACAGACTATCACATACCTCAGGCTGACTTGTGTTAAGATGGTTTAGCAATTTGTTTCTTGTCATATGTTTCCTTTCAGTATATAGATCTAATAGGTAATTATCTAAATAAATATTATACAGCTAATTAGTGTGTGTCTAGTAGATTCAGTGAAGCTGTTTTCCTCAGGTGCATTTTCTATGCCTATTAATTTTTCCCTGAATATAATTGCAGACATATATTTCCCTTTGTGGTTCAGTGAATGTGCTCGCATATAAATGGAAAACATCTCTACATACATTTTTAACATAAAGTATTTTACATGGTATTGCAGAAAATAGACATCTCAGGCTACTAGGTTGTGAAAACTCAAATCTGGAGTTGCTGCTCTGAGCAGTATCATAAAAAATTATAGATTGGCCTGAGGTGGATTAAAAAAAAAAAACACTGATCTACTTGGAGGCAGTCAGCAGCTGATCATGTTGTCATGAAATACTATCTTGCTGGTGCTTCTCATCAATTCATCACTTACCCATGTAGAATTCAAATGAGTTTCCCTAGATCTTGAGACACCTTCCAAGTAAAAAGGTACAGTATATAAATTGGTTTTTTAAAAGGTAAAAAACACACACACACACACACACACACACACACACACACACACACACACACACACACACACAACAGAATGTGTGTAATAGTGACAGAATGTATAGGAAGATCTCAGTTGAAATAAAGAACAGTGCCTGACAGTTGTGGTGTTTCCCTATACTGCCAGCTGATTGCTTGACTCTCCTTACAAAAGGGAGAGAAAAAAAGAAAGATGCACTAAGTAAAAGTCCTCGCTGATTTTGGAGGTGAGTGAGAGGGAGGAGCACACACTGAGAGCAGAAATGCTACTGCTGCTTGGAGCCCTTGACTGCGACATCTTGTACCTCTGGTATGGTCAGGAGGAAGCAGATGCCTAATGTCTATTCTCAGATAACTGTGACTTCCACAAACCACTCTGTCAAAGAGCTGTGTGTCAGTGTCAGTTATGTAGCCAGACTGGCTGAACATAATCTGCCCAGACATGATCTACCAGCTGCACAATGGACAATAAGCATAACACTGCATTTACCATGGTTATGAGTACAGTGCATGCTTACCAAAATGAACAGGATTGGCTTTCTTCTATGTGATTTAAACATACACTGGATTTCCAGCACTGGAGTCATTTGTGAATCCTGAATCAGTTTTCCACAACACTGGGTAGTTAAGGTGCTGTGCTGTGAATGATGCTATTCAGTATTATTAGACATACTCTGCAATAGCATTTCCTTTACATTTAAACATGTATCAAAAGACCTGATGTTTATGGAGGAGTTGCCCCATCCATCACTTACATGCAGCTAAAGCTGATAGGCATGCATTTACCACCCATTTCCTATAGAAATACAGGTATGCGGCAGATTAAAAACTGTTCTTTGATACATGAGCTCGCGTTCACTTAAAACTGTATCTTTTTCATTCCCAATCTGAGCACTGTTGTCAAACTTGTGCAAATGTTCTTCAGGATAACCATAACAGAAATGCCTCAGCTCTGTGAACTGAGTCGTGAAGCATGGGACTTGGCTCATCAGACAATAAACATGCATATAGAACATCAGATAAGCACACCAGGCATATGCATCCTGCTGCGCCAGCTTGGCGTGCTTCCCTGGCACTGAACTTGCCTTGCCAGTGGTGCTTGTAGTCACAGGTGCGAGAGAGGGCGATCATCATGGCACTGTAGAGGGGCAGCACCATGGCGCAGAGCCGCCAGCTGCGTCCACGCCCACTGTCCGTGAAGCACTGCAGCTTTCCAGCCAGGTAGAAGGAGGTGAAGCCCAGGCCAGAGAATGCAACTGAAGATGACAGAGAGAAAACAGAAAACGTATGAAAACGCATGTCATGCATATGACTATACAACATATCATAGTTATCTTAGTTATCTAATGTTTAATGAGCTGAAGTTTTCACATGCATTGGCATTTCATATGTATTGTTGTATGCTTTGGCAATATCCACAAATGTATGTCCAGAGAGAGAGAAATACAGTGCAGCATCTCTGCGCCTTGGCCTTATACTCCTGAACACAGTGATGTCTGATCCATGACTCATGCCTCCTCATGATAAATGTATAAGTGAAAGATAATACACCAAGTGAGAGCTGCTGTAATTCCTGTTTGACAGAGGAAGGTGAGAAGCACATAGAAAGTAACAGGGAGACAGAGACCTGGAGGGAGAGTTGAAATTTAAGCAATTGAGTGAAATAATGAAATAAAGCATGATCCTCATCACTAGTGGGAAGATTAGATTTTTTAAACGGTGAGAATAAGATCCAGGCAAAATTTCTTAGATCATTCTGCCTCGTAGTTTCTCTCTAACACTCTCTCTCTTCTTTCATCCCTCTCTTTCTCTGAGGGTTGAAATGCTCCCCTCTCTTTTTCTGGATGTGTCAGTAACAATCCTTGTTACTCCTCTCTAATTTTTTTTTTTTTTTTTGCCTGTTTTTTGCCTCTGAGCCCTGACCATCCCTGTGGACACACACAGGCCCTCCGGATGGATGGTAAGCCATAAATCCCGGAGCGCTTACCACTTGCTTTATTACTTTCAACCTGTTGCCCTGGCAACTCCGCAGAGAAATAATAAACCGCAATAAGCCTTTTGATTCTGCAGTAGGCCCACAGCTCATTAATAACACGTTTCAACAAGGCTGATGCTGTCTCTGGCAGCAACGATCTCCTGTTGGTTCGGTGCAATGTACACATGGCATCGAATGAAAACTTTGGAAGTAAATTAAGAGAGCATCTTCCAGCTTTCATTACATTCCTCATACTCAAGGAGATCACTGTAAACCTCCATGCACTATCAAATTAAAATATGAGACTGGTTGAAATAGCAATAAATCAAACATGAGCAGATATGAAAATGTGGAGTTGGATAATTTTTTTTCCCTTAACTTATCATCGCTTTATCAAGGTTATATGGAGCTGAATTAACTACAAAAATATGAAGAAGAAAATGGAAAAAAAAATCAGATGAGCCATCTTCTCTGCTGTATAGTGTTCTTCATAGCATTTGGGACAATTTGCTGCTCCTTAATGGACTTAACCATAATCTTAGCACTAAAGGGCCAAAAAATTATGTAACCTGGAGACCTCACAGAATCCATGTATTAAATGTGGACCTTTGTAAATTGACCCTTCAGCCCTTTCAGAGCCTTCAGTCCTTCCATTACTGCTATTATCACGGGAATGACAACCATGTACAAAATGTCTCGTCTTTTGTCACTGGTTCCCTGAGCCAATGTGATTTGCTGGTAAATGGAGCTTTCCCCTGCTCCCTCCCTGTCATCTAACAGTAGAATGCAGAGTTTAAATCCACAGTGGAGTTATCTAGGTCTCCAGTGATAATGTTATGGCTCACAGTGGCTATATTGAGAGCAGAAAACAGTCAGCAGTGATTCAGCATAACCAGCGAAACAGCGCACCAGACCAGCCATGCTCCTCTTTCAGCTCACAATCCCTCTTACAGCTGCCTGAGATAATCTCTGTCTGCCAATGCCTGCCAACTACCATCCTGTTTTACATCTACACCTCAGAGTTTACAACAGAAACTATCAAGCAGGTGTTTCTTAACAAAAGACCTTTGATAAACTTCCAAATATCTGTGTATATAGACAAGCAGGCAAAAAAAGCAATTACTTCCCAGCAAGATAACTGTTCAGTAGTTGAAAATGTTTTGTGATTCCAAACGCCATATCTTACATGCATCAAAACAGTTACTCAGTTTAATTTCATTGACCTCTGATGTTTTCCTTCAGCCCTGTAGGCAACTAGGCCGGTCCTGAATTTTTCATCTACAACTACAGAGACAGACCAGACAAACAGAAGAGTATCCATAACAGTGCAGCCACACTGACGTGATAATGTTGCCAAACAGTCGTGGCAGCATGGAGAAAAAGCACCTTGTCTGCCTGAGGGATCTCCTCGTTGGAAAAAGGTTATTGTGATCCTGAAAGGCCTTGTTACAAATGGCAGGGCAGCAGCAGAAATTGCTCCAGGAGGTCTTGAGGGAGGTGGCTTTCACAAGATGGCAGAGGGGATAAGGAAGGCGCCACTGAGCTGCATTCTAATTGTGTGTGAATTAAAAGTCCTGTGACAGAGCTGAGAAAGCCCACATCGAAACCGGGCCATTACTTTACAGCTGGCGACAGGGTAACAAAGATCAGCTGGCGATTTGTCACTCGGCTGGAAAACCAGATGCATATACCAAAGAGCAGCTAAGCGCAGCTAAACTGTGATATGAGAGAGAGAGAGAGAGAGAGAGAGAGAGAAAGAGAGAGAGACAGTGAGAGAGAGTGACAGCAAGAGAGAGAGAGATGCATGTATGTGTGCAAGTGGTTTGTGTGGAAGCAAGTGCAACACAAGCATGAGCATATCACCTTATTTATTTAAAGAATCATACACTACTGTCATACTGAAATGTTTTTCTCTATTCACCCACTAATTATGTTTACACTAGAACTCCAGAAATAACTCAACCAGTGGTTGTTAAATTTTACAGATGTGTCAAAAGAGAATAAAGCCCACAGTGAGTTGTAATCACAATTATCCTAATTATATAGCAAAGTTGTGTTATCGTGTGATCGTCTGAATAAACTGTTGTAATTTTTGTAAATATAATACCTAACAATATAGAATCTATGACACTAGAAAATGAGAGAGGCTAAGAGGACAGTCTTCCCTTTCCATTTGCTTGCAAGGAAACTGTCATTGAAGTATTTAATAATCTTCTTTTCTCTACTATAATTACACCCTCTGATGCCGTTAGCTTTGGCAGGTAGCATACCTTCCTCCTGTACTGACAGCGAAACAATGGAACATTAACTGGAGGGACCAGAACATTTGAGCCTTTTCATCTTGGACACATTTTGTTTACAGCAATAGGAGGAGAAAATATTAACAAGTGCATCAATAAAAAGGAATTCAATTAACAGGATAAACAGTCTTTATCTTATTCAAGCAAAAGAACCTGACTTAGAATAAAAGAATTACACACAGCTAATATTCTAACTGAAATTTACACCTAAAACATTATTGTTTTGTTGAAGCTGTCTCTTCAATCTGTCTCTTTTGGGGGAAGGGTCTCATATATGTTTTGCTCAGTGAAAGTACATTCCCACAGTGCCGTATTAACGTGCTGGTTAGCATGTCCGGTTGGCTCATGGGTGCTGGGGCTAGATCAGAATGCAGGGCAGAGCATGTGGGCAGAACAGAGGTAGTGTTTTTCTGATGGCACATTAGCTGCCCCTTGGCACCCAGTTTTCCAGCTCTCCCTTCAGGACGCACATGTTCCGGGAGAACCCAGGTGGCCTTTGATAAAACTGGGTACTGAGTCAAACTGAAGCACAGGAGCAGCAACAGGGCTGAAACATAAAAATGAATGACAAACTCGAGCTTGCCTGCTTCTCTCAATTGTTTAGCTGGCTACATTTTTTTTCACTGCCCTGAAGTGTAACACTCCAAGTCAAGAGATTGACACCACTGACATAGCTGCGCGCCATTCCCCTTGTTCCTGCCAGTTTATGTGGTATAATTGTTCCAATCAACCTTTTCCATTTTAATCTTCAGCATTTGCACATTCAGCAAGAACATTTATCTACCTGAAGTAAAGTAAATACCACAATAAAAGTAATGAAATGGACTGGATTCATTAAACCATTAAAAGTAGTGGTGACAGTTGAAGCGATATTAAAAATGCACAGGAGGACCAATGTGCCAAGATTTCTCTTCACCAAGAGTGTCATCTTTGTTCTTGACTCAGATCATTTCTCTTGAACCCACCATCAAAGCCGCCATAAATGGCAGCCATATTGTTGGATGGTGTTGATATTGCTGGAATGTAGAGAGGGAGATCGCTGATGAGGAGATGCCTTAGTGCACACCCCTACACCTGATACAGCGAGAGCCCCCCTGCCCCAGCCATTGCATGTCATCCATTAAACCCCAACTGCAAAGTCTGAAGCTTCAGACTACGCCCATCTGTCCCCACAGCTACGCCACAGTTAACTCCACAGCGGCTGAGAACCGAGACTCATAAAAAAGGAACCATCGTAATTAAAGCCGCTTCATACATATTTATACCACAATAAAGTAATTCCTCCAAGAATAAACAGGAAGGGAGAATAATGAGATTCTGGGCCATTAACAAAAAACTTTGATTGCTTATCTTATCTTCAAATGAGCACAAGGTTATTGTGAAAGTTTTCAGAGCTGGAAGCAGGTTTTCATCTAGCCTGAGTCAACTTTTTTTCTTCTGCTAATTTTGATGCAATCTCTTAACAATCTGGTAATTTATTTAAGAATGGGAGAAAAGCTGCTGACTAAGCAGGTAAACAAAGGTAAAATAAAATACATTTTGTAACAAAGATATTTAATAAACACTCAAACGGAAACATCTAGACACTGGGAGCAGAAACCAATTACTTGCATGAAAGATAATTGCTCATGACAAATTTGATTAGGGAATTATATACACAACAAAACTTGCAAAAACAATTTGTTTTATATTTTGTTGAGTCCCCTTTAAAGACAATTTTGCATAGTGGCATGCTTTTAGGTACTGGTGGCAATTATTGGATAATTCTTTGAGGGGTTTACAGCTAGCCAGAGGTGGCTGGACTTACAACACAAAGTGCATTTCTTTGGGAACAAAATTATCAAAGTGCTAGGGAAGGGTACAGGTCTCAAGTGCCAGTAGGGTTAGAAAGGGCTGAACACTATGGATGACCTGTTGAGGGAAAAAAAAAACATATAATAACAATTAAAACAATTAATAAACAATAGCTCTGGTACAACAATTGTAATAACCCTAAGGTAGCTACAGCAAAAAACTAAGGCTAAGTTGGAGTGCTAGGGAGAGAAGGAGAGAGGTGCATCCTGAAGAGGTGAGTCTTCAGTCTGCGCTTGAAGATGGGCAGACTATCTGCTGTTCTGACCACCGTGGGGAGGTCATTCCACCAGCGGGGAGCCAGAACAGACATCAGACGTGACCGGGAGGTGCAGGCATTGAGAGGAGGGGGCACCAGGCGCACTGAAGACGCAGAACGGAGTGCACGGGCAGGCGTGTAGGGTCTGATAAGCTTCTGAAGATAGGACGGAGCCATCCCCTTAACAGCCTGGAAGGCAAGCACCAAAGTCTTGAATCTGATGTGAGCGGAGACAGGTAGCCAATGGAGGTCGGCGAGGAGGGGAGTGACGTGGGTGCGTCTGGGAAGGTTGAAGACCAGACGAGCAGCAGCATTCTGGATGAGCTACAAAGGTCGGATGGAAGATGCTGGAAGGCCAGCAAGGAGGGAGTTGCAGTAGTCCAGGCAGGAGAGTCCCGTCGCTTGGACTAGCAGACATGAGACGTGAGAGACAGTGTGTGTCATCCAGGTACCCACTCTACATGTCATTAAGCTCAATAGCCCTCACAGAACTTTCTATCATTCGGTGCTCTAGAGTAAAAGCAGATAGGCATGCAATCACATTACCACATATTACTGCTTAAGTGCTATAAAGCTACGCCCACAGGGTTTATGACCAAGACTGTCCCTAATATTTCCCTCACCACTATAAACAACAGGAAGTATTCAACAACTTTTAAAAAATATTTAAAAGTATGTTTCTGAGTTCAGTTCTGTTTAATAAAAGCATACATATACTGTATGACCATCTCATAAAAATGTTTTAAAATACCCAAATATCAAATTATCCAATTATAAATTAGGAAATGTCCCATCTAATCATACCCAACTTCTCATGGATAAATAATCTAGAAACATGACAAAGTTCACACAAACTAAGAAAACCAAATGAAATGTCATCTTTTCTATGTTCTTCTGGTTCTGAGTCTGAATTTATGAGCATCATAAATTCAATGATTTACAGCTTATACCATGAACACTGGTACATGTTTCCCTATGTGCTAACAGGTCTCACCATTTATTTCAGGGTGATTAGCATGCAGAGGACAGGGGCTGCTCTTCTGGCAGAGCCATGTCAGTGCCCTGACTTTGTCTCAGAAGTAAGAGCTCGGGTCAGCAGCTTGTTTCTGTCTCTATAAATAGCTCCTGTCTAAATACCTCCTGCTCGCCGCTGCTCTTTTGGACTTTCTGACCCTTGCCATTGCCCAGAGACAGGAACTTTGTATGTCTGTGGTTTTGCTTTGCATATTTAATTCACCCTGCCCAGAGCCAGAGAGTGATGAGCTGTAAGACCAGTTAAATACACAAAGCACGCCTCTCTTCAGTGCCTCCTTTTATTGATCCTGCAGTTTGGCATGGTGACAGATAATTGATTTAACATGACTGTGACAGCCCAGCCCAGTCCAGCCCAGCCCAGCCCAAGAATGAACAAAGGTGAGGGATAGTAGGTGAGGGGCTGAGTTCTGTGACTATGAAGCTGCCTTGGAAAAGGTCTGGAATGTAAATTAAGGTGTTGTACAATTTGCTGTTATTTTAAGTCCTTGAGGAGGATCTTCTGAGAATTTCAAGACTATTTTCTATGAGGATATTGCTGCGTTCTGCAAACATTTTCTTTCCTTTTTGTCCTCTTCTTATATGGAGACTTCTTCAATTTGTAGTATAGTTGAGGGTTAAACTGGTATTCATAAGTGTGTTAATTTATTCATAGACCCAGACAGTCTGTCGGATACATGAATAAATAACAAGGGGTAATTCTAATATTTCCTGTACTTCTGGGATAGTTTCCTCTTTTTCAAATTCACAACAGAACTGACCATTTCCCATACATCAAGAGCTGTCTATTTAACACAGCATTTAACAAAACAGCAAAGTATGGGTTTATATCAATCGTAAAGTACTTGAGTGAACAGAGACATTTAACTTCACCGATCATTCCACTGAATGTTGTTAACCCTGAGAGCCTCCTGTTTCTAGTCTGTAGAGTTTCTTGTATTGATATAGTGTACAGAATATTTGCCTTCTTTGGAACTGTATCTTAATAAAACAACAATCAAAGACTATACTAATCAACATGAGTTAAGGATTTAGGCACACTTTGAAGAAAACTATAGCTTATGGCACTGCAGAAACATTCACATTCAAATTTATATTACTGACCTCATGAAATATCTAGTTAAATGGTCTGGCTTATTATCATCACTGTGTGCCAAAGAGTTTACCTTTAAGAGTAGGTTTTGTAGGTTAGGCTTTAAACACTGTATATAATTTTCATCTGATTAAATGAATATGGTATTTACTGTGACTTCTATAAAAGCTGGAAATGAAGTTGAGGAACGCAGCCAGCCTTATAACATTGATTCTACCATTTACTTTCAGCAGTTAGTGTGATTGCCTCTATCAATCAATCAATCAGTCTGGCAAACATCTCTGTCTGCAGAAACAGGCATACTCACAGAGCACATCACATTAGTCAAATGAGAATGAATGTGGGTGACAGTCAAATCTTTAAATAAGTTGGCTGCATATACAGTATATGCATAATGTGGCTACAGAGGGCAGTATATTGTAAATGGCCTCATACAAATTACATATTTAAGAGACCATGAGACCGTGGGGATTGAATATTCATCTGGAATGAAAACCAGCACACATATTAGATGGGCAGGACAGTCTGGGAAGGAAAACCTTTTTCACAACACAGTACATTACATACAGATTAGTTGGCTATTTACAAATAACGTTAAACAATGCTACTTGTAAGATTGTTCTCATTTTAGGAAATCCCATAACCCAACAGAAATGTGCTCATGATTCCCTATCCTGACTGCCTTTCACTGCCTTGAGTGGGTGAAATCGGCTGCAAAGCTACACTCATACACTGCAGGGCTACTTTCCAACACAAATCCAGGTACACTGCCAGATTCATTTTACCAGGATTTCTTGTTCCCAAAGCTAATATTGTCCAATTTTGTCAGTACCATTCCCAAATGCTGCCTCCACTACAGAAAAATGGAGGACCCCATTAAAACTTAGCTTGCAAGCCGAGAACTTATCTACATTTTTCTAAAAAGTTTGACAGCTGCTGAGCAAGTTTGCATTATGATTAGAAAGGACAAAGGAGGCAAACTATTATTGTTCACAATGTTTAGTTTAATGAAAATGATGTTTGTCTGGACCAGAGTGCAACACAGAAGTGAAAATTCAGTGAAAATGTCCCATTTTTTCCTATGAATATGTTTCTATGTATCTGAAGCAACATTCTCATTTAGATTTCCTCCATGTCTTGTATGGAATATAATTTCTGCTCCTGTATATATTTTCACATACATTTTTAATACGTTTTAATATTGAATTTGTGCTTAACTTTCACATTGTAATATCAATATTGAAAGTAAAAGAAAAATAAAATAATAATAAAAAAAACTTTATATCCCATGTATTAGGCTCTATCTGTTCTCAATAGCTTTTCAGGGAAAAAAATACTTCCTTTGAAGTGACTATGCCATGGTCCATAGAGTAATTCCTAATTTAGTTTACAGGTCCCTTTGTAGTGATTTAATTCAGTCCCTACAGATTACAGCCTCTCTGAATATTATGGATATTTTTTCCATGCGCTGATAAGGGTCCTGTGTCAGTCCCTGCAGCTTGACTGAAATGCTCCAAACCAAAACTTAGAAATGGTATTGCCTTTCCATGCTACAGGAATCATGAGAGCCATAGGAATCATTTACAATGTTGTCCTGTAGTTCAGACTGGTGACATGCAATGTTTGAATGTAGCTTTGCTTGGCCTATTATTTCAGATGTCTGTTACCTCAGATGAAATAGGCCATAAATGTTACTTGCTGATATTTATTTTTTTATTTAATTGTTTAATGAGCTATTTAACTGCATTGCTACCATGTCATTTGGTCATCAGTACATAAGTCTTCACTTGCAAATAGCCATCACAGAGGAAGAAACCAGTTGTGTAATGGACTCTATTTAGTTTTTGCAACTTAACAATGTAACATATTACATAACTAGTAAAAAGGTTGTCTGGGGCCTGTGGGTGGCTTATGCAATAAGGATGCCTGTTCTTAAAGCAAGTCTGAAGCCTGTGACTGAGTGTATAAGTCCCATTGGCATTTTTGAGGCTGCAATCAGTCCAGCTTCCCTGGGAAATGATAGGTCTACGTAAGCTACCTTTGCTGGTCTCGCTGCTCTATAGCGGCCACTCCTGGTCAGACTGGGGGCCTGCAGATGCACAAGCTGAGAGCATGTTGACCTCATTAGGCTTTGATGACATGGGCAGTATGTAACTGGTGGTGCCTCTGCGGTGTGGACAGAGTGAGTCCTGATGTGAACCGGACAAGCTATGCACCTAAAGATGTCTCTTCCTGAGGTCAGCAGAAAAGGGTTATGATCAGGAGGTCAACAAGTTAGGTTGAGTTTGGGTTGGGGAAAAAAGGGAACAATCATGATAAAAATAATGAAAGCCTGTGTAACTCTCTGCCACATTTATTGACAAGTTTAACAAATGCATTTTCTCAACTTTCACAAGATATAAATAGTTTGGCTACATTTAGTTTTATTGAATAGTAGGTTCTTCTAAACTCATTCCATTATTTCTGCCATCTGCACAAGAAACTGGTGAAAAAATAGAAGGGCTGAGGAAATGAATTGATAGAAATGCATGAATTCATAGAATATATAGCTAAATAAATAGGCCTAAGTGAATGCTTATGTACACAGGTGGAGCTGGGAAAAGAGTGTGAAATTCAGGACAGAATACAATTTTATTCTACTGAATACAGTCTTCTTGTTTTTTAACTGGCTTTGCTAAATCTATAATTTGATTATTTTATTCTCACCTAAATAAAATGAGGCAGAATACTTGTGTTTACCATCCCAAAGCAACTAAATTATCTGCTACAGCTAGCAAGACTATTATAAAAAGCAGCTGCAGGCATTTAGCATGTGTTCTTATCCCAAAGTGATTTAGACAGTTTACATTTTACACATTATCTGTTGAAATAGCTGGATATTTGCAGATGCAGTTCAGGGTAAGCACCTTGCTCAAGAGTGTGATAGCTGTACTCTACCTAAGAGCTGAACCTCCCACATTGACACATAATTTTGTTGGTTGAACAGATGTAGACATCAATGTGACGCCAATGCCGTGACTTTTGACTTGATTTTTTAAATGGTATTTTTTATTATTGCTATTATTATGTTAGTGGCAGAGAACTAGGCATTGTGAGAAGCGTATCTCCTACCATTACAGATACGGACAACTCAGCTCTCCCCTACTGGGTAGACTTATGATCGGGCATATTTATTCAACATGGGTTTTCAACAGGAGTCTTGTTCCTTGTGCTATCGCAATTATCAATTGCTTCTCATTTTCAGTATTAATTCCATGCATGACATTTTTCTTCATGCCTGTTCCCTTGTCTCTCTTGTTTGTACCTAACTTCCTCTTTGTATGTCTTGTGCAAGCAGTGAATAAAAAGTTCCTCTCATGAGGACGATGGAGTCTCATGTCTGGAGTCGCTGGAGAACAGGGGTGTACCTGAAGGAAGCAGGCATACCCATGAGACACAGAGTGTCCCTGAGGGACATGTGTGAAGGACACAAGCATGTAGTTTCAGAGAGATACGGGGCTGTCACGTACTGGCAGGAGTCCCAGAGAGCAGCAGAGTCATTATTCCTCATGCTGAATGAGTGGCATAGGGAGTCTGCCCCTGTCCTCTGCAGGAGGACCTTCAGTCTCACACTGGCATAACAGACCATAAAGTAATTAGTCTGAGCACCGATATAGCAGCACAGAGCTTCCTCTGAAACTCTCACACCTGATGGGTTATGGGCTAAAAATGAGAACAGAGAACGGAAATTAAATTCTGCTGGTGAGCTTGAAATTTAGAGGGGTTTTTTGTACTTTCAAAGTGTTCCCTGTAAACAAAAAAAATCTAAGCTTTTAAGCCAAAGATGAAGCCTTCATTTCATGTCTGTAAAAAGACAAATCCAACGATTTATAATCCGTTTAAAATTTGATGAGACAAAGGATATGGCATAGAAAGGTTCTTTTCAAATGCCACCTAAGGAATTCTGAGATACATTATTAAGATAAAACATGTCTGAGATAGGAGCTCTGTATTCATGATGAGTAATGCCTGATATAAAGGAGTCTACATCCAGCTCCACCTGACACACTATAGTCTGTGTCTATAATGAATCCCTCTGGATATACTGGAGTTTTTATGCATAGCAGGTACTACAGTACATAATGGAGTGTCAAGGGTCAGTGAAGCCACATTTAATTGAGTCCATGGTCATTTCTGCAAGATATAAAAGGTTCTGACATACTTAGTATGAGTGTCAACTCTTTATTTACAACTTTTATCTATGCATCATGCATATGGACTACCTGGGGAACAAGAATTAAAAATGAATCAGATCTGGAAATTTTTAAAATTTAATTATATATGGTCTGGTATGTATCATTTTTCCTCTAGCATCTTACAAAGATCTCCCTGTTTATTCTATATGGAGTACATATTGGTCTAGCCTATTTAATACCTTGAAAGATTCTGTAGATGAATACAAATGAAAAAGAAGACTGTGCATTTTGTTCTCTAGGAACCATAAAGCAAATATCATTAAAATACCCAAAATTGTGTTTTCTGGAGGCATCATTAACATGATATCATATTCTCAGGAAAAAGTGTGTTTTATCAAAGTTCTAGCGCTCAGTGATGACACTCAAGTAAGTAAGGCTTTTGAACAACAGCATCTATGGTTCACTGGCTTCACAGCTGCTGTGGTCTTCATAAATACTCATTAAACCTGGAAACATTACACATATGGGACTCACATTTTCCTGCATGCACAAAACATGAGAACAAAGGAATGACTGGTGAAAGAAGACAATTCAGCTCATCTAGACTTGTCATTTACCTGCAGTATGGGAAAAATCCTATTTCACTTAGTGAGAAAGAGAGTTATGGAAGGAGGTGGGGATATGTATTTTTACTATATTTTTGGTGTTTTTGCTTGTGCAAAAATACTTTTTGTCTTGTCTGATTGCTATTATATGAAGAAAACTCAGCAAACTTCCAGAAACTGTTAATAATAGCAAATTTTATAGTCATTACTGTGAATAGAAGTATCTGTCAAAATCCTTTTGTCAAAGCATTTGATCATGGTATCATTCCTCTATATGAGCACTGCACTGCAGATATAACACAGTTTTTGTCCATTGAGTTCAGAAATAATAAAATGGTCACAATCAGTGCTGCAAGCTATAATGACAACTGAGAGACTTGATGAGGCCTTTTAGAGCAGAGAAGAAAGGACTTCAGAAAGTGCAGTATGCTCTTAGAAACCAAAGCCCATTCAGGTCTTTCCCCTCAGATGGAGGGAGGAGGGGGTGGGAGAATCATCCCAGGGCACTGAATGTCACATTTTATCAGACTGATCAAAACCAGACACATAATCTGGACACCTGAGTATGGAGAAAGGACAGAAGTCCTTGAATGAGGACTCATGGAAAAACATTTCCCTTTGGTAGATTTCACTTTCTTCTGACAGAGCTGTTCCTTGAGCATCTTCCTGATTAAATCAATGGCAATATAAATGTAAGTGAATCATAAAATAACTTCCCCCGGGTATGTTTCTTTTGTTATTCACTTTTATAATCGTGAAAACAATGCAACACTCTATTAAACTATAATCCCCAGACTGTGGCTTTAATTGGTTTCCATGTAGCTTTAGTATCACAGCATATTTCTGCCAAATCCTCTCATTTCAGTTATTATCTGGACTGTGAAACAATTTGGTGAAATTGAAGTGTTTCTGTAAAAGCACATTATGACCAAAATGTGGTTTAGATACCCAATTCAAGTTATCAGAAAGCAGAAAATGTTTAAACCTTTGAGCTTTTACATATCAAACTGGTCACATGTAAACTGCTATTTTGCTTTTCAAACAAATTTATATTTACTATCTTTAAATAACACCATTTATTTATTTTACAATTAATACAATGCAATCCATGGTAAATCGTACAAAATCAAGTTGACAGACTGTTTGTGTCCACATAAACGATGATAGGACATTGTAAAAAGGAATATCTTGAAGCTAAAATGAGTCACTGTATACTGAGGTGAAAAGTGTCCAACAGCTCCCTTGATACAGTCTTTTTAGCATAAGGTAGTAAGCTCTAAAACAGGAATCACCTGCAATACATTGCAATGTGAATTAAAGTGCTGCTAAAGCCACACAGAGAAGAGTGTCAATCGTCTCACATCCTATTTGATCCAAAACAGTCTGCCTGCCCAACATGGGTCATAAATATCCCAACATGTGGTGCCAACATCCCTCAGTCATAAAAATTCACATCACTATTGAGTGGCAGCATGACATAAGCCATTAGAGCAAATAAAATCAGTGCAAAACAATGAAGATTACTCCATTAAATCTATCACCTGCTGCGTCATACCCTTCCCTTCTAATGGGACAGGTCCTCCAAGCTGCTTTTGGAAACTTTTCTGTTAAAGGGCTGTTTCAGTACAGACAGAGGACAAGGCTTCTCACTGGCTGAACAGTGCATAGTAGCTCTAAATTCATCCAGCACTTGTTTCTGATGTCTTGTTTCAGAATAAAATATGGCTAATTGATTTCATTGTGTAGTTATATGAGAGGTGAAGAGACTCTTTTGTTTGAGAAAGTGTGAAACACAAAGTTATAGCACTGGAACATTAGCAAGTAGACAGTGTTTTTTTCAGAATGTTGTTCTAGGATTGAGGTTGTTCTTTTTTCAATGACTTACATTGCTCCTCTTGCCACAGCAAAAAGCCATAATCAGGTATGCAGATGTGTGACAGCAAAGAGGACCAAAACCCTGTGTGCTTTTTGTCATATGCTTTTTAAAGACATATCACATTCCTCACAAAGAGATATAACAGGTTTACATCATCATGTACAGTAATGTTGAGCTGGAAGAAAAAAAACTGGAAACTCACAAGAGGAATGGCTACTGGGAAAACTCTTGCGTCCCTCAGCTATCAGATCTGCCTCCCCTGTGCAGAGCATATTAGGATTCACCTGCCCATTAGGGAAACAGCGATGGAAGTAGTCTGGCCTCGGCCTGTAGGGAGCAGTACAGGCCCACACTGATTCACACTGTACACAGACCATTCTTTTATTGTTCCCATTGCCATCATATGAAATTTACCTCATATGTACTCAATTTACCTGCCCACTATCAATTTGATGGTGTTGGTGAAGACTCCATTCAAGGCCAGAGCCAGAGACACAGCTGTAATAGACACAAACAGAAAGACAGAGGGAGGAGAGAGTTAGTTGAGATAATTAATCAGACATTTAAAGGTAGTGATAGCTACATATGTAGCTGTAACAGGACATGGCCAGAAAGGGATCCTCTGGTCATCCTCAGGTTAGTTTAAGTATCCATGGCAACTGTTCCAGATGGAGCAACTCTTAAATACTTAAAGTTGTACATGGGCCAACAACCTACTGGGTAGCAGTATAGTAAAATGAACTGCCAAAGGAACAGAAAAACTAAAAAAAAACTAGAAAAAAAAATAAACAAATACAGAAAACAGAGAATACATTGTCCTAAAGGCTATAGATTAAACAGAAAAGAAAGACAGTTAGGGAAGCAAAAACTCTCTATGACAGCTCTGCCCAATAAAGTGTCTTTTCCTCATGAGAAAGCAAGATGTAACTTTACAAAGGGCCTAATGGAGGCAACCAGAAACAGCCCATAACCAATCCACCACAGGTACGCTCCCCTCTAGGCAACAGAGACACCTGTCTGTAGTCATGAGCATCTCTCAAGTGTGAGTAAACAAGAAGCTGTGACAGCACCCAACGAGGGAAAGATTCAGTCTCTTAATACAGCATCGTTTACAGCTTCACACTGGACCACAGAAACTCCTCTGGTCCGAGGTCTCTTGTGCACTACATTTCAAATGGACATTCTGTTTAACACTGTAAATAAGGCAAAAAAAAGGAAAAACACAGTATTATAGCATGTTTAGTTATGTATGATTGTACATGTGTTCTGAATTCCTGTGCAAATAGACATGGCTATAAACTATAAAACTACAAACCAGTACAATGCATTTGTATGAATATAAACTATTTTTGGGGAACTTGGGGAATGCACCAGCTTACAATACTCATACACCTGTGCACCCCATTCTGGTTTATTCAAAACATATACAGACATGATAGCATAAAGAAGTCTAGCTAACAGTTAAATATCATGAAAATAGGCAGATAAACAGATCATTAAATACAACTGAATAGTAACAGTAATCAGAAGTACTTTATTTTTTTTAAAAAAAAATGTTTGCCAGTTTTCTTACAGGTTTTTGATTGAATAAAAAAGGAAAGCAGCACAGTGCATTTTCACTATTATTCATGCATTTGACTTGCTGCTATACAAAACTGAACTACAGAAAACCTTAAAAAATGGATAGAGTAAACAGCTCATTTAGGACCTGCTGAGGATGGTGAGACTGGCAGTGGTGCTCTGTATAATAACCCTCTCTCCCTCCCCAGCCAGTTACTGGAGCAGAGCGGCATTATCTCCGAATCCCAATACCAGCAGACTGGAACCGTGCGCGGCCATTAAACAGCTTGTTATTCAGAATGGCTCAACGCATCAGAGAAAGGTAACGTAATGAGACCAGTTCAACATGACCAAGAATTCAATTAGCTTTTAAACTGAGGCAAAACACACAGATTACTTACAGTGTACCATTTTCTCTTCTTTCTTTTCTTTTTTTTGTTAAAAAAGTGATGCAAATATGCATTTTAATAAAAACTGAAAGCAAAAATTCTGTCACACTTTGCAGACAATTTTCTTGCTGCTCATAAGAACAGGCTCCTTGGGACTTGTTTTTGTAATAATGAGGCTTATTACCAATAACCAAATTCCTGGAGAGGGTAAAGAGATTACATTTACCACACTGAAGACCCTGTTTATTCAGTTAGATGGGTCGCGCCGACGTGAATACCTAATGGGCCAATATGGGCTTTCAGGAAATAGCATGCTGGGTGATAAAGGAGTTAGAGTTAGAATCAAGCTATTTACATTCAGGTCTAAAGACTGATGTGAATCTAAAGAATCTATTTCTTGTCTTTCAGAACCCAGCATTTGTAAAATCATGTGCTGTACTACAAGCAAGAATACTGCATTGTTATAAGAGATGGACTGAATGAACTGTAATGATTTTACTAATGGTTTGCTCGAATAAGGATGGGTCTGAATGGTACCTTAAAACTAACAATGATAATATAAAATGACACTTATAAAACATAGATTGCATAAAGTGTCTCATAATCCAGATTATTAGACATTCCCAATACATACTTGTTTAAAAATGCATGGTCAGGCCTCTGAAGTTATTGAAAATGTATTGACTGTCATGATATGTTAATTGTCAGCTATGATTTCAGACTCAAAATTAAGATAGTTTAATATTTCGTTTAATTAATAACCTCCATTGTTTTCTCTACCACTATGCTCCACAGAGCACAAAAAAATCGAAAAACAAACAATGTTTGCCTGTAAACAGTCTGCTTGTTGAGAATTAAACAAATAACCTCAAACTTAACTATGAATGGAAAGATTGGAAAACAACTTGTATTTATACCCTGTTTTATAAACCAAGGTCTGATTACAACAGGATACAGGAGGAGAACAGAATAGAAGTTTTAGATACTTCTAATCTGATCAATAAACAAATAAGTATGAATTCAGTGATACATTCCCTGTGCCTTACCAAGACATGCCTCTTTAATTTCTGTTTTGTCCGTCCGCCGTATGATCTTCACAACGAATATCACTGCCAGTGGGGTGAGAAACGAAATGGCCTAGATAGGGAATAGCAGAAATACCATTCAGGGTAATTATGAAATGACATAATAAGAAAGTGGGTACTTAAATAGTCAACATTACACCAGTCTTGTCTTTAAATCTTGCTGAAAAGTCTCTGCCCAAATTGCTTTTTCACAAGTGGCAGCCCTTATTGTGCTCAGAATTACCTCAGTTACGACTGGGAGTCTTGTGGCTGTCGTCTGTGGCAAAGGGTTTTAATTCATGTTGCACAAAATGAGCTGCCACAAAAAGGATTTCTTGTGATTCTCTTGGGTCCAGAATGCAAAGGCAAGGTTACTGTTGCCTGGTCAGTAGTTGCTGTGGTGATTATTACCACTTAAAGAAGTGTTAATTAATTTCAGATGCTAGTCAGTCGTTGTATCACTGCTCCCATATTTGGAATGAATAAAACTGCCAGCACCGCAGTTACCAGACCAGAGAAAACTGAAAAATAAATCATACTGTGTACAAAATACATTTCTCTAGGATTGCCACAACCATCTTTAAAAGCATAAAGGTTTGGTTGAACAAATCTAATGAGCAAATGATTTTTTAAAATGTCTGCCCTGCTTCGTTAGCTCTGTCTTTATTCTCTTTTGTCTTTCTTTTTTTTCTCATTTCCATGGCAGTCATCCTGATAACCTTCACCTCTTTTCTCCTCTATGTGGGAGTAAGGGTGTGAAATAGGCCATGTCTAGGAGACAAAGCGGTTGAGGACTGTCTGACAAAGACCAGGTCTTGCACACAGGACACAGGGACAACCAGTTTGTCTGGCACTGCTGCCTACAAAATTGTGGAAAAGCAGGTGATTGAGCTTGTAAAACAAGGAGAGAGCTGTGGGGTTTATTTGCTAGTGATCTAGTGCTGCAGTACAGGAATATAGAGTTTGATCTCTTAAGACTCTATTAAAAAGATCCTGTTCCATATTTTACTTGCAGTTTAATGAGTTGTGACTTCTTATGGTGTGTGCTTAATAATAATGTATTGCTCGTTGACTGGGAAAGGCAATGCTCAATGAAAGGTTGAGCCTGCTGTGTGAGGTAATGATGCCGGCCACTGTCGCATACACTTCTTCTGTCTCTGCAAAGAACAATTTATGCAGTCGCTGTGGATTGCACATTTTTCACTGCCCCTGTAAAAGTTGAGATGTGTGTGTGTGTGTTTGTGTGTGTGTGTTGTTTGTTTGTTTGTGAAATTTTCAGTCTTTTATTTTATTTTAGAATCACAGTCAATCACCATGACATAGATTGCTTCCAGTCTTAATTTTTCCTTACTGGTTTTCATCATAAAGTTCTCCGAAGCATGTGATTTTGTGTCATGCCATGCTTTCCAGCATATGTCTGCATGTTAGGTTTGGATTTGTGTGTGTGTGTGTGTGTGTGTGTGTGTGTGTGTGTGTGTGTGTGTTTATCAGTCCCTTGATCATTTAAAGAGGCCTTGGGCACTGATTACATTTGCCTTCATTTTTATAAGGCCCTAAAAAAATCATAAAGCGCAGCTAATAAGCCATGAGTGTACTCACTTCTGTGAATGGCTATTCAGCTCTCAAGGTGATTGTCTCTGTGGCTTAATTGTGCATGCTGAGAAATATAGTCCTGCCCTTCTTCTGATTGGAGTTGGCAGAAGTTTCTCGGGGAGAACCAAGGCCAGTATCCCTATTGTTTCTCTGGGTTTCTTTTTAGCCTGCCTGTGGTAAAAAAGTACTGAAAAATTAAGGCCACTTATGTCATTATTTATCAGTGAATGTAACCATCAGTGACCTTACAGTTCAGGGTGGGTCATAATTGTAAAAGCTGATTTACTCTTACATTGTTTAAATTGTTTATTTTATGGCAGTACACAGAGAACAAGGGATTTCTTTATATCTGATTGCCTGCCAAGAAATCAACTTCCATTTTGTGAACATTTAATAAAAATGATTACATTTGGGTAAGGTTCATGAATGAACAATGTTCAGAAGTATTACTTTTCATTCATTGTTTAAATTACGTTTGATGCATCCTCTACTGCAGGGAGAGGTGCTTGAGTTTGATCCAAGAAACGCTGATCAATAATTGCGCTGCACGTTTAATCACAGTTGATGAGCACTTAACTCTCATTATAAAAGTGAGGAGGAGAAGAGATAGGTCGAAGAACACAGTGATGTTCAACCTGTGGCCCAGACAGATCATTACTCCTGACAGGATTAATGGGCCAGTGGCATATTTCGCCACAGTCACAGATTAAGAGTATCCTTATCTGCAGTATCATGGACGTCGCCAGAGACTTGAAATCAGATCCTGACCTTTTTTAGTCGGCTGTTATGAGGACAATGTTGCTGCAGAGAGTGCTTCTGTGAGAACACTGGAAGACCCCAGTCTTCTGCAAAAGCATTGGCTCATTTTGGTTCAGGGAAAACCTTAACCACTGTTTAGTCTGTTTACTATTTTAGCTATTTTTATTAAGGATGCTAAAAAAGCACATACAAAGCTCACACATAAGTCTGGGACAAACATACATTTTCTCTTGGTCTGCTTCTGTACTCCAATCTTTTCAATCTGTAATCAAACTATGCACATGTGATTCAAGTGCAGACTCTCAGCCCTTATTGAACGGTATTTTTATACATTTTGCTTTCATTACAGTACATTTATACATTATGTAAGGCACTGTATATGATATAATATACTAGCAATGTGATAACCCACAGTCATTAATGTTGAACTAAATAAAAAGTGTATGATTCAGATTTATAATGCAGTTATCAATGCTTCTTTAGCATTTATTTCCAGCCCAGATTATAAGGTGTAGCTCTCATTTATCTTGTGTGCTGGCCTGGTAGTAAGGTAGAACTCAGGTGTCAAATGCAGGGACAACTGCCTGTACAGCATTTTAGAGAATGAGGAAAAACGAGAGCATCCTACTCACAAACATGACCCTCTTTGGAATGTGGTCAGATTCCACCAGTGGGTTCTTGTAAAGCCACATCTCCTCCGGCTGAATGACTCTCTCAAAGGGCTCCAGGAACTCTGTGAAGCTGACGAAACAGGATATGGAAAAGTGTCAGTCACTTCCTGCGCTCCCTGGATTGTGTGTTGATGTTTGGTAGTTATGATCAAGTGGTTGAGATGAGTTGCACCTTTTTACCGTACAGTACTTAATTTAAATGTAATTAAAGGTCACTTGGGCACATCATGTTATATATGAAGTGGAACAACTCCTGGCACTACTGCTAGTATCATAATCAAAATCTGCAACAAGCTAAACTCCACTCCTGTTTCTTTAAAGCTAATTCCATTAGAAGTAGAAGGACCAAGGTCAATCAAGGGTGCTGTGCTGTATTCAATCGGCCCAGCTACCGTGCAGAACTCCATAATTAGATAGCTTGGCCAGAAGATTTTAATCATGACACAATTAAATCAAAGGGGTTCTGTTCAATTAGTGATAGATCAATGCTTTGATTCACCTCACATCCTTCAAATATTCTTTAAAAAGAATCAAAAGACTTTACAGCTTGGTCCCTTTTATCAATGTCAGCTCAGTACATTGGTGACAAGTTTTAGGGGGGAAAAACAATGCCACAGAAATTTGTGTCTGATGTCTGAAGTTTATTGAGAAATTTATTTGGATCAATAATTGTTCAGTCACATACAGCAAGAAAAAGGATGTGGGGAAACAAAGATAGATTTTTCCCCAAGGTAATTAAAGCTGTAAATCATTGCAAAATGTGAAGAAAGGGCTGTAATATGAAGAGAGGCATATCACCAAACCCAGATTTCACAGCCCATTTTACAGTTCATAATGTTGCATGGATATATGCCAAGGGTCAAAGCTATTATCAGGAAATACCTATTCATATATTTGGTGTTTCTACTGTTTTGCCTACGCAAACGTAATTTTAACAAAGCAGTCAAAATTAGGCTGATAATTTAAAAGCTATATTAGTAAAATTAAGCAATATCACACAGAGGGGGTGCTGTTAGTGTCTGTTTTTTTTTTTTTTTTTTGCTTATTCAGTTTTGCTTATTCTTTTTTATCATACGCAGAAAGGTATCCACATTTGCGCTGTCAGTAGTAAGTTTGCAGTGGTGTTATCAATGATTGTATCGGAACATCTGTAAAGCAAAGTGAGACATAATAGTAAAAAATCACAGTGCTGTTAATACTCAATATCAGCACTCATGGAATGCCTCTTGTCCAATCAAAATAGTTGGTCAGAACTAACTGTTGTATAAAAAGTAATAGACTTACACATAAGTTCTTTTTTGAAGATAGTTGTCTTTATGGGCCGAGTGCTTTCACAATGCACTTGAGAATTGGTACAATAAGCACAAGTGTTATGCTCTTTTATAGGTAGAAACATATAGCTGAATCAGTTCTCTTTGCATATTGTTGCTTAAACACTGTTAAAGCAACTAAGTAAAATATATATTCCAAAAACAAATGTCCTGTCTTTTATTATTATTTATTTATTTATTTTTAGTAAAACTTCAGTAAATATTACATTTTTAAAATGTGAGTTTTTGGTACCTGCATCCTCGTAGAATGATCACACAGTTGGTACCTATTTGCAGAAGATCGTAAGATTTTAATAATGCTTCAGTTTAAATATGTTATTCAACTCAAAAAAGATGTTTGAATATCTTTAAAATTTCAGGCAATAGATGAAGATATAAATAGGCTAAGACATTGCAAATATACATTGCATACACATTCAAATATATACACTCTTAAATGCATATGTACTTACACCTGCACATGCACACGGCAAACATAAACTGTTACTCAAGAGTTATGGGAACTCTAGTCATCCAAATGTGGTATAAACCTTAAAAAGCACTCTGATTATGCCTTTTCAATTGAAAACTCTAACAAAAAGGCTCTTGTCATGCCAAGAAAGCATATTCTCAATTTGAATTTGTGAGCAGGAGAGAGCAAAAGCCAGTCAGTCTCTCCATGTGCAGTGAAGTGGGCGTCATTGTCCTACTCCATTTTTCACATGCAGCCCTGGACTCTATCTGAATGGGCACTGCCCCCCTGACTCAAATTCCTCTCAAAAATTATGAGTCTGCTCTTTGCCCACAGAGAAATGAGCAGGAGCAGAACATAGCTCTGAGAGGTCTCTCCCCCATACACATACAGGGAACACCCTCTGTGTAACCTATACAAACAAACTGGGAACTGCAGGGTCATAAAGTCACACAAACACATAGAATCCAGGCAGAATTCCACACATGAAGAGACAACTTATTACATGATCTTTGGCCGTCTTTTAGAATCTCTGGGGATGAGAACTTCAATCCTCGCCCTGTCTTTTCAAAGCTCAGATAAGTCTAATGTGTTGCATCTGTTGCATTTTCCAATGTCTCCTTGACATCAGCACGACGTCATATAATGTGTCTGCTGTATTACTTCTGTCTCTGTGAAGTCTGTAATAATGTCTGAATGTCTCCTTCTGTGATGAGTGCACCTTCCCCTGCTTGTCATTCAATGCTACAATCAAACAGTTATGACAGTATGCTGATGATTACACCACACCTAAATCATTTTAAGCTCACATTAATTGTAAATGAAAACCATAGCACTGGCAAATGTTCTTATGATGCCATAAATTCTAATCACCACAGGGACGTGCTGCCCCAAACTTCATTACTTCTGTGGAACACCACTGTATTGTGCTTGAAACCATTCAATTTAAACCCCTCTGCCATTTTCCCTTCCAATACAGAACACAAGAGCTACTTTTCCTCCTATTGGCACTTGAAACCGGGGATAATTTGTCATCACTTATTCTCTCGCTGTCTTTTCCTGTCGGGCGCACTTTTCAGAGTCCCCACAGGAGAATTAACCAGCCTCTCTCTCCATCACCCCCACCTCACCCCCCCACCCCCATCACCTCCCCTTCCCTCACACACACACCAGCAGGAAGTGAAGACTGAGCCGTTCCTCAGCTGTGCCTCTGTTTCTGCTTCCTGCACATGCATTACAGTATGGGGACAGTCAAGGACTCCAGGGAAATGTGGAGAAACCTCTGACTAAACCTATATTTTAGTGGCTGTTATTAGACCCTTCTACAGGGGTTCTTCGAAGCAGCATCTAGGGTTCCAACGATGTTATTGCAAGGCCATACATCATATGATTCTGATTTAACAAGAGTAGATTAAGCTGACACAGAAAATATTACATACTGATCATGAAAAAACAGTACAGAATAAAATAAAATAGTGCCATGTGGGCTATGCTGTATCACATTATTATCTTTAATTCTCTGCTGCTGTAGCACCAAACCACTTCCACAGAATTATTTAGAGTCCCAGTGTTAACATAACATACATATAAATGTATGTATTCAGGTATGGTACTTTTATCTATTCTGCCTGATTAGGTACATGACTAGGAAAAGGCTTCATGATAAACACATTCTCTACTCCATTGTCTCTGTAAAAATAAGTTTAATATCCTTGTGCCAGAAAAACACAATGACCTTAGTTCAGAAGTTTGTGAGTTCAGTCCCTTGCTGTACTGCAGCTAACTTCCCAGGTTGGAATTGCCTCTGCCTTATCCAGAGGGTGTAATTGTACTCTGAAACGTTTCATGTTACAGAAATTATCTTCAGTCCCTGGAAACACCATGACTCAAGGTCAGTGTAAGTTTATCATCACCCAAAATAAGGTAAGAAACTATGAGCTATGGAAGCTGCTGACTGTGAAATTTCCCAAAATTCTCTAACAAGAGCAAGCAGTCAGAGGGTGACAGACCATGTATTGTACTCTGCAGAATGGTACTTGCACCAAGGATTGCACAGTCTGCATACACAAATGCAATGGAAATGTAATGCAGCCTACACAAAGGGATAGGACTGAATTTCACTATGCTATTTATGGTGTGAACCATATATTTTCAACAGAAACCATGTGTGTGTGTGTGTGTGTGTGTGTGTGTGTGTCTGTTAATATATCTGCATACACCAGCATACTGTCTTTTATGTAGCGTGCAATATATGTCAAAGTTTAGGCAGACGAAAGAAGAAGCAGGGCAGGAAACAGAAGGTGGAGGAAGGAAGTATTGTGGGAGCAGGGAAGAATTGGAGAAGAAAGGAAAGGAACTCTCACACCTTTGTTCCCTGTTTCCTGTATCCTCACATATACAGGCAATGTTGGCAAGGATCTGTCAGGGAGAGAGGGCTCTTCTCTGAGAAGTAAGGCACACTTCCTGCCCAGCCCCTTCAGCTACATGTCTAGCTGTCAGTCATGGAGCTGTAGTGCTGTGTCAGTGTTTCTCAGGGAGCCAGAAGAGAGCGAGCAAATAAAATGTTAAAGAAATGAGTAGCACCTGAAAATAACAGCACCCTTACATCCACACAGAGCCAATTCAGGGGAAACAAAAATAGTATCTAGTGAAAAATTGACTTAACACTGCAAACAGTACAGGTCACGCATCTGTTTTAGCTATAATGGCATCACTTCTGTTTCTTAATGTCACAATTGAAAATTAGATGAACAACAAATAATAAAGACTTCAAATTATATTGATATGGAATCCACCACAGCTGCAAAAATGGGCCTTTAGCTATCAGATGACATTAAGATTGATCTGCTTATTTGTGTTAAAAAAAATCTTCAAATGAATTGATTCCACAATTTTGAATAATTAGTATTTGAGCACAAATGACTTCTCATAAACTGCTTACTCACTCATTATGAAGGACCCATTATCTATTGAATCTTAGACAGATTTATGAAAACTTTACTCAACTGAATACCGCATACCTCAAGCTAATTAAATTGCTGGAAGTAAATTGTGGGTAATAGTTTTTTTTCTTGGCTGACATTCTCATCCTTTACAACCCTGTAAGACTGATGCTCAGTTCAGGTTGTTTCTGCTATGACTTTGTAAGAGCGGTGATGCTGTTTATCATTTTTTATCCAGGACCTGGACTGACCCAGTAAGATCAAGGCTCAGTAAACCAAAGTCATCAGAGGGAAGAACTAGCAGATTTTGATTGGCTGTGGACAAGAAAATTTCATTAGAATTATGTCTTATTCTCTTGGACATGGATTCAATAAACATTTGCTGCATAACTTTTTCACCAGCACCATATGGTTGAGTTTAGCGATTGCCAACACAAATTCCCCAAATGAAGATTATGCTGAAAATCACTAAAACTTATTTTTAAATCAAAGTCAAGGACAAATGTGATTGAATCACAGTCTTGAGGGGGCCTTCACAATGTAGGGGAGGAATCATCCGATGAGCACAAAATGCTGATTGGAGAATCTCTCCCAGTCCATTTAAGCCATCTGTTTGTTAATGTATAAAGAGCTACGGTTTGGTTTTGCTGGTGCAGGTATTCCATTATTCCATCTGAGGTGAGGCTTCTGATCAGAATTCCCTGCACATGTCTGAATGGTGGGGGACATGAACAGTGGCTCTAAAGCTTAATTCACTCACAGTTCTCAGGATGGTGTTGCGGTCAAAACTTCTGAATCTCACCCAGCCTGCAAATGCTTCAACACACTGAGGGAATGACTGAGGCGTCCTTCATTCAATAAGGCACATGCTCTCAATTCAATCAGGGGATTTAAGAGGTCACCAAGGGGAGGAGGAGCCGGGGACAGGGACATGGCTTCATTTAATTACCGTATTCCGATTTTTATTTATTTATTTAACCCAGGAGCAACGAATTCGTTCCGTCATTTTGGTCCTGACAGTGGTTGCTTATTGATGCGAGGCAGTGTGTTGATTAAAAGTGTGGTGGTGCCGAGACATGGGGACGAGCTGAAATGGTTTGTGAGAAATCACAGCACCAGGCCCCCAGGGCATCCCTAGCTGGGCAGGTAGTGGGCGTAAAGTAATAGAGATCTGAGCCGAAATGGAGGGCCAGATGGCAATGCTCTCCTTCAGGAATGGCTCTCCACAGCACCAGTCTGAAGATTGATTGAAGTAGCTGAATCCCCCAGCACATAAAGACATTGGAAGCTACGTATTATACTGACTTACATAAGCACAGCACATAAAGAAACTGCAACAGCTGAATATTTTAGTGAACTAACCAGCAATTAAAGGCATTGGAACAGCTACATGTTACAGTGGAAAACATTACTATACAGTCCTGTGAGCTGTGAGTCATTGAGCTATAGTTTAATAGCCCAAACATGTGTCAACCTAGATTGTATCACCTTGAGTAATTGCTGCTGGGTTTATTTCAAAACTCTGAAGCATTAATTTCACAGAAGACAATGCGACCTTTACATGGCTGCAATGGTAACTTTGTAAACTGCATAAAAGCTCTGGTACTGGTCTCACTCTGGGTTTTCCCAACACGAGTTCAGAATCTCAGACTATAACTTGTTATTTCATTCCTTTATTACTAACTGTAATTTCTTTATTTTTCTCTTTGAGATACATTTATGCATATCAGTGTGCCTTTGTGTATGCATACTGTATGTGTATGTATGTGTGTGTGTTTATGAATTTATGAGTTAGACATACATGTATAGTTATAGATATAGAGGGGGCTGTGGTAGCAAATAGCTTCATAGCCTACACCTCAGAAGTCTCTGCTTTCCCCCTTGACCGCTGGTTGTAATTATCATACTTAATTAAAGTAATTGATTGGATAAGGAATCAGACTGCCTGTCTCATATCCCTCCCTCTCAACGATCAGCTTGTTAAATTTCTCGTAGCAACAGCACGGGCTGGCCAGCCCTGGAGAGCTGAACAGTGTCCTAAAGTGCCATTCACGGTTGTATGGTCAGACACACAGAACGCAGATGTGTGACAGTGTTGTGGGATATGTTGTTTGTGAAGCTAGGCATGCCTTACATGCTTTGCACAGAATTGTGCCTGAGGGAGCAGACATGGATTTAAGCCCCTGAGTGACACATGGGCACAGCTATGGGTCCACACATACATCTGGTCCGATGGAAATGGCAAACAAGAGGGGAGGAACACTGGGGTGGATGAGGAAAAAATTAAAAAAAAAAAAAAAAAAAGCAAAAAAACCTGGCATGTCATTGCACTTCCTGGATCTATTCCTATTACAATTTGTAATTGCCTTGCCTTAGCATTTCTGGACTTACAGAGCTAAATTGTAGGATTGTAGGAGAAAAGAGAAATTTCCAGTGTATTCAAATATTATCCGAGGCAGGGGTGTCGGCGGAAGGCACCAGAACCTTTTGTAAGTGTAGCTTCCTTAACTCATAGGGATTACATTAATGACTCCATATGCTGAAATCTATCTGGATAGACATGAGCGTTGCTGTAACACGCAGGATCACAGAGGAAAGCCATGTGTTTAAGCTCCCAGACACAGCTAATGTAATAAATCTAAATCAGTGGCAGAGAAACAGCCAGTCTGCCAGTGCTGTGGTCGAGAGCCTGTCAGCATGAAGAGATTTTCCCAGGTGAATTTAGTCCACAGAATCCAGCTGTTGTGGGAGAAGGGGAGGGGGTGTATCTCTGCACATACATCATGTATGGATCATCACGATGCTTCTCCTAACATCATTGCCATTTATTCAACTATTGAAATACTCTCTGTTATGAATTACTGTAAAGTTTATTTGTATGTATTTTATGTCTATGTGTAGCTCCCTTGGAACAGGTGACTGTATGTCTACGTGTACCCCTATTCATTCCTTCCATGTTTTATACATTCCTTCCATGTTTCTGACTACAAGCTTTGTAGTCAGTTTGGTGACTGTTAATGACACAAAAACAAGGTGTCAGAAACATAATTTTGTCAGAAAGGACCCATGGATGTCTGGCAACATTTGTCTACAGCCATCTCCAGGGCACCATTTCAGTTTGTGCTTAAATTAATGTCAAAAACAAAGCAGTACTTTCTTTAGGATCATAGACTACCACAAGCATTTGTATTTGCATTTGTATTGCATTAGGCAATTTACCCATTCTATTTATAGAGGGACTGAAAATGCCTAATCTGCCAGTCAGGATGCCAGACCTCAGCCAAGCCAATCACAGCCACTGGATTTTTCATTTTAGTTAGGCCTAAGGATACACAAACTGAATTTATTCATAGAGACATGGTCATTATTCATAATGGGAAATGTCAATAATGACAGCATCGAACCAAAAACAAGCCTCCGAGTTCAGACCATTACACCCTGTACATTACTCATGCTTATTTCATTTGACTCCAAAGGAAAGTTGTCAGGCAGAGGCCAATTCATTCGTGACCCTCTTGAGAGAGTGTGACCTCATTTCCTGCTTCGGGTATGTAGGGTTATTGTTCCGATCTTTGGCTTCCTGGGGGACCAGGCCAATCACACGTTTACACACACAAAATACACGCAGACATAATGATTCAAATCAGCTAAAAGTTAGCATATGTATTTTTGTCTATTATGCTACATTATGTTATGCATGACTGAAAAGAGCCAGGTGTGAACTTGACTAAGAGTTCACCCTGGAGAAATGACAATGGTCAGTAATCTTTTCATTGAACTGGAAAGATATTGATCAGGAGAGGTAGATTAATTGTCTGAGGTCAAAGGGACTGAGTTGTCCTTAGATCGTTTGAATTGATTTTCTGTTAGACATGGCTATGGGAAAAAGCACAAAGGACACTCATTTCTGTCAAAGGCACCAAGCCTATTCTAGCTGCCAACCTGTGGGACAAATTGGGATTCAACATATTTAGGCAGAGAATTTTTGGAGAAAATGTCATAATGTAGCTCATTATTAGACTTATGACTTACAAAGTAATGCTGAAAAGAGTTTGGCCAATTTGGTGATTTTGTTTTCATAGTTATATCTTCATTACTTTGATTAGATTATGGCTTAAGACCACCAAAGGAGAAAATTTCAGTGGTCATGAAAAAAAGTTCCTTTTATATACAGTCTGAAAAATGCCCAAGGTGATTGCTTGGCTGTGATGACATCATCAAAACAGAACATAAAAAAGAAAATCCTCATGTGAGTCTGCGTGACGCACACAGGATTATCTTCAACACACACATTCAGAAGAGAAGCAAAGAAACCCATCAAAAGCATTTGTGATCTGACAACCGTAGTCCAGGGTCCAGCCATCACATTTCAGATGCGCTTATCAAGTCCCGAGAGGACAGGGGCAGGGAGAAGGGGGCTGGGTTGAAGCAGAGCTTGGTTTTAAGCCCCAGGATGAGCATCCATTCCCCCCTTAGCCCTGGTGCAGCCTCTGCCCCAACACTGATAACACGCTAAAGGAGTGGGGAAGAGACTTGCCAATTAATAACAACTTGCTGCAGCCCTGCCAGACTCTCTCTGTCATCTCTTGTCTCTCTCAGCACCTCTGATGTCTTTTTGGGGGTATTCCAAACTACTATTCTTTTATGGTTCACAGAGCTCAGAGCTATGCATAATTAATGATACACCACTACAATGCTGATGATATTAGTATCTCCAGTTATCATTACAAAAAACTGAAATAGTACCTTACAGACATATTAAATGTTTACGTAACATCCTAACATAATCCTTACATAATGAAGAATGATTTCTTAGCTTAATGAGCCACTCAACAATGAAGTACAATTTCTTGTCTATAAACACAAAAATTAACACACACACATGAACCTGGATAGCAGCTGTGCAGGGTTTATCCTATTGTTTCAGACTGTGAATCATAAAAAATATTGCAGCATTCATAACAGAGAGTCCAATTAGAATAATTCATGCACTGTGACTGAAGTCTTTTGCTTGCAAGTCTGAAAGTGCTCCTTATATACTTAGTGGCATGTTACTAGCATGCTAAATATTTTATTACAATAAAATACAAAATAGTTTAAAACTTACTGTTGTGGAAAATGTTATGGTTCCTATCTTTTGATGCAACTTAATTGAACTCGCAAAAACAATTTACAAATGTAATGAATTTAAGAAGACCAATGCCCAGAATAATATATACCATTAATAAATCAATGAACTGCAGTAATTTTTAATACTGCGCATTAATTATAAACTTATTGGTAGAAGTGTGAATATTACATAACCCAAAAAACGTTGTGTTTTAAGGAAGTTTTCCAGATCCTGCCACAGCACCCAATGGGGTTTTGTTCTGCAGTAGACCATTCCAAATCTGTTCTTGTTCTTCAACCATTCTGATGTCGACTTGCTTGTACATTCTGGGTCATTGTCTAGGTGGATGTCCCAATGGCAGTTCAGTCTCAGCTCACAGATAGCATAATGTACCATGAAAGCCCAGGCCGTCTCTGATTTTGTAGTCATGAACACTGACCTTAGCAGAGGCGAGACAGGCCTACAGATTCCTTTATGTTGTTCTAGGACACATTTGACAGTTCTATGCCTTGCTCTTAAGAGAGCTTTCAGCAGGACTCCATTCCTGGGAAGATCTAAGATGATTCCAAATGTTCTCCATTTAGACAATATAGGTGTAAAGTGATTCACTGCAGCCTCAGAGACTCAGAAACCCCTTTACCCGTTAGGATGTACTCCCAGAACCCATATGCTGATGACTTCACTCGATGGTAAGAGTGAAATGAGGTTTCATTTAACCATGCATGGTTTGCCCAAATATATCAAGCCCATTTGTTTGCCAAACTATTGTCTACAAACAGCTAAAAAAATAGCTAAACTGCTTTTATTTTTATTTCAGTTCTACTCTAAACAAATTAAATAAACTTTAAATGTTGATGTCTTTTTTCTCTCATTCCCTGTCTGTGCACTATTACATCCCACAAAAACGTGTGACCAAATTCAATGCAAAAAATGTGGAAATTGTGGAAATGGCACAGGGATTAAGTACTTTATCACAGAACTGTATATACGTTATATACATGGAAAGGGAGGTGTGATTAAAGTGGGGATGGTTAGTTTGCCACCTAGAGACAGCCAGCTTGGGAACTGGGGAAATCAGACCAGAAAACAGGGAATTCTACTCATTTGCTATGAGACCTATGATTGCCACAGTGTGGGCCTGCTTTAATGTCTTACTCAACAGACAGCACAGTATCCCTGACCTATACTGGAAGCAACACCACCTTTAGGTACAAATTATGTTTCCTTGGAGGCCTCCTATCACAGTGCTAAACAAGCTCCACCCTGCTCAGCTTCAGCCAATCAGCAGGAGGAGGACATACCTAGAGGGGAATCTGAATTACTCATACTACTCTCCATAAAGTCGGACCTGTTTGATGGCTTTCAGAAGCAAAAAAAAGACATCCTGCAAAAGCTTCAGTAGAATTTAAAGTACTTTTGTGTGTGTGGCATTAGCTAGTCTGATTATATTTAGCAATTTCAAGTTAAGTTTTTAGTTATAAAAAGAAAGGATATCTTTCCTGAGGGATTTAATGTAGCTGCTAAGCTACATTAATTGCAGTCAAAATATGATATTTGCTCTCATTATTTGGCTGGGTGCACATGCTATGCCATACACCAGCGGTAATTGCTTTACTGCACTGAGTGGAGGACATTCCAGCAATGTAAAGGGCCTGCTAATATGAGTGGTCATTCCAAATTGGGAGAGGAGTAAAATCAGTGATGAATGACAAATGTCAGTGAGAGTGAAGGATAGCGAGGAGAGAGGGAGTGGAAGGGTATGTGAGATGGAAAGTGACAGAGTCAGTGAATGGGTGGAGAGAGAGAGAATGTGTGGAGATTAAAATGTCACAGTGTTTCCTGTTGTGGCGGATCCCCTCCGTCTGGTTCGCCTCCTCTTCACCCTGTCTGCGGCTCTGCTGTCACTTTATTTCCTCGTAATTGGACTCCTATCTTTCACAGGACGTACTCCCATGCAGACAGCTGCATTGTTGCGTGGGTCTCTTCCTCATTCTTTCACGCCTCTGGCTGATTGAAATCACCACACCAATGAATCAAAGCTCACTTCCCCTGGCAACTCCATTTTTTCCCTCAACATCACTTAATATACTGCAGGTTGGCTGAGTAACAGCGCTGCATTGCATTTCCAAAATAAATGTGAAAAGTGAATGCATTGCTTTTTACTATATCGTTAATAATATTTTTTTTAACCATGGCATTTTGTCAAGTTCTAGACTAAGGGTGGATGAGGTAGCTTTCATTTAATTTAGAAAAGTCAAAATTTCCCTCCTGATTTTTTATTATTACTTCATCTTTAGCTGTTTACAGACTCCATTGGATTTAAACCCCTTGTGAGAATCTGAGAAGTGAAGTCACTTTAACTTGTTGTATACAGTTCATTCATCAGACTGAGGCAAGAACCCTGTTGAAGACAAGTAATGTAACATTTCAATCAGTTTGGTTCTTCACCTGAGAGAATGGGTTCTATTTTTGTTAGGTGTTTCACTCTCTGTCTCCCATACCCTTAACATGTCATTTATAGTTTTTGGCCCTGTGGACAGAATCTAACATGAGCAGTGAGTCAGGCAATGGTTTTCATCTTCAGTATAGAGTCTAGCAAGTTCTTAGTAGGACAGTGTCAAAGTTGGGGTTATACATATGTACATATGCAATGTCTTATTACCATTTTAGAGAATGTTCCCACTACAGCCGTCATAGGACTATTCCCTATTATCAAAGGAATCAAGGATTAATTTAATATGAAAGCCAATCCTAAATGAGAATTCAATGGCCAATTTTAATGACACTGAGACTGACATCTGAATCTCAGACACACACTGTAAAATGTTGGGGAAACCACTGCTGCTGTTTATAGTGCCATTGAAATACATGAAACTCTTTATGCAACAACTGAAACAAATTGCACATCATTGTTCAAGGTGCAATAGTATAGTAGATGATGTAATGTTGATGAAACCTTTAACTCACAACTTTATTTATTTTTTAGATATTTAGTTATTTTTTTTATTATGTTTTTTTTTTTTTTTTTTTTGCTTATCACACAAAGATTCCCCTCTAGGCTTTGTCAGCCCTCAGAACAAAGAGGGTTACACATTATGCAACCTCAATGTCATGATTCTCCCCTGCACCTCTGGCAAGACATAGCAAAAACCTCCACAGGTTCATACAAGAAGGGATGGTTTATATAAAAACTTATATGAAATCGCTATCAATTTGTCACAATGCTAAAAATGGACTTTGTGAAGTTGTACGCACCAGTAATGTCACCTCAAGCAAAACTGCTGCCCCCTCCATTCCACTCAGGCAGAGAAATCTGCCAAAAATTTTCCTGTTGTCGTGTCAGAGAACAGTACTGCATTCCTCTCACGTCAGAAAGAAGTTTGACTAAGAAGACAATGACAATGTGGTTGGATGATTTCACAACTGGCCCCATGTTGAATGAATTTTTATTTTTTGTTTTTTTGTTTCTTCCAATCTAAACAGAAGTGAGATCAGAATCCAAAGCTTATACAAACTATCGATTCAGAAACCTAAAGTTAATCACTGTGCAGATGGTCTTTTAACCCTGAGCTGCACTGAGAGTAAACTGCTATACTATACTGCTCTAGATGCTCTGAAAAATTAAGGCAAACATTTGCTGAGACTTTAAAAGAATTGATCTTGGTAATTAATGAAAATAAGACAAATAAATAAAATCCCTGCTCATATTTGAGTTCTGCGTAAAGGAAATGGACAACTGTAGTGCAATATTTCGTCCCCTAGCCAGCAATGTGATCCACAACCAGCATTCCACTGCAGTTCTGAGGCTTTCGCCCTGGGCAACTCTCAATGCTCATAAATTCCTTGACTAAATCATGACCC
The DNA here is from genome assembly GCA_019788955.1 of Albula glossodonta. Lineage (NCBI taxonomy): Eukaryota > Metazoa > Chordata > Actinopteri > Albuliformes > Albulidae > Albula > Albula glossodonta. The sequence goes on from JAFBMS010000020.1 coordinate 11,032,482, forward strand.
AAGATCCTGTTTTCATACTGCTGATTTTATACACCAAGGGCCACTCTGACAGAGTGCCCAGGACCAAATTGATAGCAGTGATTTGTACCTGTGACCTGCAGGTTTAATGGGAAAATCACATTAAAACGGAGAATGCTGTGAAAGGAGTTGACAGAGAATCAGAATGAATAAACGTAGCGTAGTGTACAGTAGATAACATCGCTGCCCCTCAGTGTTACATCGCAGGGTGCAGAGGAAGGCATGTGTCACTCTGCTACTGTAAAGCATGGTAATGCCATGTCACTGTTGAGCCGGTTCCTTAGCTAACAAAACTGATTATACATCTGTCAGTAATTCCTCATGTGTTGACATTTTATTGTTTATCATGTCATTTTTTTCAGAGCCTGTCAGAGGGTGCGGGTATATTTGCTTTGTTAATATTTATTGGATTTATTTTCCAGTTTTTGTTTATTGTTGAAGCCTTTCTATCTCTCTCATATGAGACCATGCTGCAATCCACTGTGTAAGATTTCCATTCAGTTTAATCTAGGGCAGTTCACCTAGAGTATATTCTCATTACTCATTCACTGAGAATCAGAGGGAATAAGAACAATTACTACACAATATCCAATTTTAGTCCATTGCAATACCTACTATTACAGTTCACCAGAAATGACCTTTAATTATTTAAAAGTTATTTTGACCATTGGAAATGATAAGACTCAGCGCTACATAGATATGCTGAGGTTTCCCCACTGGTTCAAAAAAAACCTGTCTCAAGCAAGTCCAGTGTAGGCTGGCACTGAAGACAAAGTATAATGCTTACACTTTATTTGTCACAGTTCCAGTGTAGGCTGGCACCGAAGACAAAGTATAATGCTAACACTTAATTTGTCTTAAATCCAGTGTAGACTGGCACTGTCCTCATTTCCTTTTCTTTGACCAATTTCAATTTCAATTTTTTTCTTGTTTGAAATGATTAAGCAAAGACAAGTGATGTAGACAAGGACCAACGGTATTACCTTCTTTGCTCCAGAGCACTATACCAATATAGAGATTTCACAGCTTCAGGTATTTATTTATCCATTCAAATGTTCACCCATCTGCTTCATCTAAATGATGTTTTCACAGCACGTCCATGGCCCTGAGAGAATCAGCCACAGCTGCCTGCAGCTGCTGGGTCTGTCATCTGGACTCACGTCCCTGCTGGAAACCTGGAGGCCAAGCTTGACTGACTGATCTCAGACCTTCTCCCCATGGCTTTTCCTCATAGACACAAGGGAGGATAAAGTCAGGAAAGCTTCAGAAATTATAGAGAGGACAGATTTTTTTGTGTGTGTCTTTTATATTACTCTGAATACTGCTGGAGTTATTTCAGTGTATACATTCTTTTTTTTTTTTGCACATTCTTTCCCAAGGCCACCCAACACACATAAGAGCTTTTGAATGGTGTGTGAATAGCTCTGTTCCATCATTTGAAGAGTTGGATTTATACTGTAGGAGCAGAGGATCTCACCTAAGGCTAAATCACATGTGGACTTGAGCCCCCTGGTGTAGATCTTTGAGAGGAGCCTTGGTTATACAGCACTAGCTAACAGCCAGGTGATTATGGGAATGGAATAAGATATTTTTCCTCCATAATTATTTAAATATTTTCCAGGTATGCTAAATATTAGGAATAATTCACAATTGATAATTCTGTGAATTAACTGGATGAATTTAACTTGTCTATGATTTCTGCCTATGGCTAAGTGATCCTGAAGATTTTATGGTTTATAAAATGTATACATTATACATTGAAAATTACAGAATAAACCTGATATGTTTTTTTCTTTGCTGTGTGACACAGTGTAAGTCTGGTTCAGTTGAGTTTGAAATAGAAGACATTTATTGCACTTTGCATTTTACCAAATGCAATGTCACCAAGACATAATTTAAAAGTCATTCAATCAACTGTATTTACAAAGCTTGAAAGGACAGGTTTGGCTATTAAATATACAATCTCACAATCATAGTTTAAGACATTTACTAAAGGCATGGATTATCTAAACTCAATTTCGAAACATTTACTGAATATATTTAAAATTTAGCAATTCTATGAAACATGTAAAAAATAACATTAATTATTACATTTACGAAGTGTTCCGTAAAGATGAGTGTAATCCTCGTGTAATCGGAGTCTAGGTCAGCCTCTAGCAATGAGAAATAGTGCAATATGCCCCAGTTAAGTGGGTTGCACTTTGTTTCTTCATTCCTATAAAAATGGATCAGCAAATTTATATTTTGACATCACAGAAGGCAGGTTGTGATGACTAATTACAGTAAAGACATGGATTGCGAAAGAATGGTTAAATTCTCATGTACATATGGAACGTACGCTCAAGTCAACATGTCTTCACTATTCAAAAGAGTACTAAACCAACATTGTCCAAGAAAAAAAATGTAAAGGCCAAATGAACACACCTTTTTGCACATATTGCGCGAGCCTTGGAATATCCCAATTAATTTTCTCAATCATGTTGCAAAATGAATCCAGCTAATGTCAGAACATGAGGATTTGTCACGTATGTCAATCGGTCACCATTAAAGGGGTGCGGAAGTAAAACCGCTAATCAAAGGTCCGTTCCATTTTAGCAATACTTCAAATAATTCTGAGCAGCAGGTGAAGAACAGGCACTAAATCGATGGCTCACTAAATATATATATATAGAAAAAGACAAAACATAAGAGTGAGGTAGTTAAGTGCACCCTTTATGCAGATGCTAGCCATGGCTCTATAGTAATAAATCCCAGAATATTCTGAGGATGTGGTTGTTCCGCAAACGTCGAAGGGCTTGACATTTACCATGGCCTAATGGCTTCCAAATGTTAGTGTGGCCACTTGCATTGCAGCACCAAATTTCCTTGTCAAACTTAATATTTCCTTGATTTCAAATATCCCAACTATTGAATAATCGAATGCATGCACCAACAAACATTGAAAGAACCAGGATATAGTTAGGCAGCTTTGCATTTTTATTCACCAGAAGAGATAGTCGACAGCAAAACCAGTGTAGCTATGCTGAGGTTTATACATATGTACTTTACAACTCTGAGAAGAAAAGTGAAAGAGAATGTATCTGGTTAAAATATGACCAAACCAGTGATGTGATCATTGTCTCTACTGTAGTTAATCATAATCAACGTCTGTCTTTATACACTTTTTATATTGTTTGCGTTTCATTTGAGGAGGTATGTTGGCAATATATCATTTTTATTTCCAATAAATAATCTTATTCACAGTGAAAACTGTTAGGTTGAATTATGACATTCTCGCTGCACGCTTACTTATTGAAAAATGATTAAACACTCACGTATCCTGCTTGTGGTTCACTCGATTGTTATAGTAATTTAGTACACATTTCTACGTAGCGGTGCACCCATGAACAAATCCATTGGATTTCCATAAAATTTTCAGAATAAAGGATGTTTTACTGACTTCTTTTCTCCGTCACCTAAATATACTATCATATTGTGTCCTGTTTGCTGACGTTACTAGTTCCTACCTTGCTGTGTTACCATTCTGCTGTATGTCTCGGACTATTCCCCGAGTGCAGATTTTTTTTTTTATCTCTGTTATTAAAAAATGTGTCAAAAAGTGTCACATGTCATAATAATTTCGCTAGCAAAGCCGACCAGCTGCCTACTTAAAGCTTTGTCCCATTGTTAGTACATACTACTTAAATAATGTGCACCACCAAGTCTCCTTCTGTCCCATTGCGTGATCAACAGCTAGGATGCGTCAATTAGGCAACAAAGACAGAGATACAGCAAGGCATGGATAAAATGGGCAGTCAACAGACTCTTTTCACAGACTTCACAGATGGCATTTCGAATTTTTAAAATATGTACTAGACAGGAAATGCTTAGTTTACATAGCTCTTGAATGTAATGTTCTGTAGTACCTATCGCCAGATTCCTGAACATGTAAACAAGCTGGTTCTTATGACACTGGAAACAACGTATACATATTCACGGAGAAAGTGTGTAACACAGCCGCACTACTAATATCATTGGCCAGATATCCATGAAATGCCTCACATCCGATGTATGGAAGCTAAACTGTGAGAGTAGATGATCGGAATGTCAAACCTACCCTGGAATGTGTTACAGTTATTTTAAATTAATCTAATGATCCCAAACCAGGTGGATACTGGAAAATGCAGGATTCATTTAAAATCAAATGATAATAATCTGGAAAAAATTTCCGGCTAAATCTGGGCCACAACACTTGGTGACCCAGGTGGCAACTCGAAACATGTAGGCTAAGTGTTTATCCCTGCTTAATCTTAGATTTTTATCTTAATGTATTTTCTTTATATATTTTATCATTTTTATTTTATGAGTAAGAGAACCGTCTACATTACAGCATGAACTGGCCCGCAGCACTACAGATAGATCAGAGTAGTCTATTTTTCTTCTTTATGTAAGGGCAGCCTAAGGCAGGTTCGCTCTCGAGCAAGATCTGCATCCCTACTTCAATGTTAAAGATACCTTATTGTTAGAGTAACGCGTAGGTTAGCTTTGCTGTCCGCCTCCACCTATAGTTAATTTGAGCTCTGTATAGAGAAAAAAAAAACATGGAGCACGCAAAGCCATCTGAGTAAAGAAGTTCGGTAAAGAAAGTCCAAATAATGATCTTACGTCATCCGAGCCATTAAATGTGATCATACTACAGCTCACACATGTGCAGCTACGTTCACACGAAACTATAATCATTTCATTCATTCTTCAGGAGACAACCGTTTGTCGAGGGAGCCGAGGGTCACTAAAACTTGTCACTTGGAATATTTTTTAAAAGTTCATTATTGCATGCATAATGCTAAACGGTTTAGGTTATATGGTCTGAGATGAATTTCGAGAGTGAAAGATTGCCAAGCTTGTTTACAGCTTCCTTCGAAATATTTCAAGATCTTCCATAACATCATCCTGGAAATGACCGTATGGGTTATAAATGCTTTTTTTTCTGGAAAAATACACCTTCGCAAGAAAGCGCCACAAAATAAACTCTTGAATTGCAGGTAAGGGATCCAGAGCACAGCGTATGCGCAGTGTAGTTAGTAGGCTGCTTAACTATTTTTATTTACCTTCTGAAAGGTTGTATCAGAGATGAATGGTTCATTAGTTAAAAAAAGGGATTGATTTGTTTAGCGACACAACTATTGTCTGCCTGTTTGTTTTACGGAAGCATATTTTCTTATCGACGTAGCAGCTGTTGAATGTCCACCCTTAAACCGAAGCAACGATGGTATGGAGAAGTCGCGAGGCACTGCCATCGCACCAGCTGGAAGAGCTGTCCCTTCAGCACCGCGCGCACCTAATGCAGCCGGGACAAGGTCTGGATCGCTCTTATAATGTGAAAGAGGCCACAGAGACCCATTTGTGTAGAGTACATTCATTGACACGGTATAGCTTACTTTCTTGTACAATTTACTGCACCGTTCATCGAACGATATGAAAAGCACTTCCTTTGCTGACATTCAGTCCAAAGAGCCTTCGAAGAATTAATATGCTTAGAAGCAGTTCCTGCCGGAAAATGTCATGCACAATGGGAGTCGTGCACAAGAGTTCTCAAAGAAGACATAATCAATATCTGAGTAAACGGACTTTTTCTGCAAATTACACATTGACTACCACTGCTCGACACACAAAAGCTGGTATTTCTTGTTGAATGGGGGATATCGAATAAAACGTGTAATGAAATTACAATACACACAGACTCCAAAAAGGCAGGCTGCGATGCAGTCTCTGAACACTGCCAAAGGTTTCCTTAGTACTGTAGAGACATAATATGGTTAAAGTACCGGTGTGGACGTCAGCCAACATACTGCCATGAATCAACACAATAACCACATTCTCATGACCACCTCCTCAGTTTCACATAAGGGGGAACAAAAACAAGCATAAAATGGGATGTGTGTAGGTCTATGTGTTGCTGGATAAATAGTGAAATGAACAAAGAAATAACGTTCAAGCCCAATCAAGCGGTGGTCGGCGGCTCTGTCGCTACTCACACGAAAACTCCGAAGAGCAGAACTCGTATGCCAATCTCCAGCGCCAGATCTCGCATGCTTTTCCTTCGATCTGGCGGAGACATCTTCATGGTTTATAATTCCACGAGAAATAAAAATCCGATCGGAAGGGGACGCCAGCGGTAATATAACAACTCGTTCACTTTTAATCCCGTTCACCGTCTGGAATTAAGTTTACAGCCTGAAGTCACAGAGAATAGCCTTTGTGCCATAGATGACGAGCTATCTGTTCAGAGCTAACCACCTGAAATGGACTGTGTCCTCGACCTCCTTCACTGGTTGTACCTCCACCGTCTTTCGAAATATGATATTTTCCTTAGAGATTGCTCCTCTTCTTTTACACTTCACTGTCCCGTTGTGGTCGTTTAAATACGCGGTTTGCGTTCAGACAAGGAAACTCGGGGGGGCGGGGGAAGTAGGTAAAATCACTTCTCAAAAGAGAGGGAAGCGTGCGTGTGCGTCTGGGTGGCGGTAAGGAGGGAGGCAGGTGATACTAAGCGGCACGAAGTGAATATATGGAGTTGAGAAAGAACCGTTGCTCGCTCTCTCTCCCTCTTTCTCTCTCTCTCTCTCTCTCTCTCTCTCTCTCTCTCTCTCTCTCTCTCTCTCACACACACACACACACACACACACAAGCGTGCACAGTCTGGATTGATTGTGCTCAGAAGCAAGCCAAAGCGGATTTCGACTTCAAAGACTGACGTGTGCAAATATTAATCATAGTGAATCTTCAGATTACTTATAAAATGAATTTATATAGTGAATTTCATCCTTTAAAAGGAGTGTGCATGAACGTGGGGAAGGTCTTAAGGGCTGGACTTCAACCTCAGTGTTAGAAATACAGCGGAAATATTACAATAATGCTGAGATAATAATAAGCGCGTTCTTAAAAGCTATGCTTTAATCGATTTATCATAGGTGGTGTACATGAGAGCTGGGGAACACGAGAAATGCCATGACAACTACAACCTAAAATTAAAAATTAAAACTTTAAAATTGAAAAAGGAAAATTATGAAGCTAGACTGGTCCCCTGCTTAATTTAAACACCACTTAGCTCTCAAGATAACCATGAGTCATACAGTTTAAAACATCAGTCCGGAGTATTGATGGAATCTGTTGAACATATTGTTAATGGGATTTATCTGAAGGACTGTTTACATCTAAGCATGGTAATTTTTCATATTGCTGCTAAAGAAATGACACGAATGTGTATGTTAATGATGTAAATGTATTAGATGCTGATTTAAAACCTGGGTGGGTTATGTGTGATTGTAATAAAAGTGATGTGTGACACATGCGTCTGCCAGTTAAAGCCAAATGCATGGGACATGTACAAACTGGGACTGGACTCATGAACAGAGAAAAACATGATGAAAAGAGTCACTAGCTTTGAATTGCTTAATCTCAGTTATAAAGGCAGCTACACTAGTTAGTCATATTAAGTGAACTGTCAATTAAGAGTACATTTCAGCTATAAAAGACATCTGACAAATCATAACTTTGATATGCCAGATTCCAAAGCAATACAAGGCAAATAAGGGAAACACTGTATTATAAAGAGGTCAAATAGTCAATGTTCATGTTCAGGTTCTTTGGTCACTTCAATGCAAAAAAAAAAAAAAAAACTAAATAAGTAAAAAATTAGCCAACATCTCTGTGACCAATTCTCAACAACAACCATTTCTGTTTTTTCAGGTCCACATGCTCCTTAAGGTGCTTTCAGTATTAAATATTTAAGGGATTTACTGGATTGGAGTTACCCATGCAACATGCATTCTACCTCCTATGTCCCCCAATGAACTGAAGGTTTCCCTCTTGAAGAAGAAGGTCCAAAATCCCTCCACACCCAGATGATAACATGCATGGCAGTACTCCAAGAAGGACCTACGCTGTTCTTAAGGTAAGTGATGCTCCTATTCCTTTTTAGTTTTTTCATATTTATGTATTGCTAGGTGTTTTTGGTATTTTATCCACCCCATGTAATTTAGATCAAAGGCTTATTTGATTTTCTATTCAGCAAATATTCATATCAAAATTCATCTATCTTTGTAGGGCATAACAGGTTTAAACACGTGGCAGTTGTTAATTAAACATTTTGGCAACTTGGGGCAGTGTACAAAGGCTTGAAGTGTTTGGAGTGTAGGTGGTTCGTAAGCAGTCAAAACAGAGTCCAATGACTCACTGGATTTTGCTGTATCAGCAGTTGTGGTCAGTCTGCTTATTGGGAGCTGAGAGAGTGCTGCAGTAGGCTGTGCCAGCTGAATTACTCGGGGTATGTTTAATATGTACCTTGGTTTTGGTGTCGCTATTTGATTTTTGGTACAATTGAAGAGCTAAATGGCAACAAAAACAAATGCTTAAAAAAACCAATGTCTGGTATTCAAACAGAAGTAAGAGCAATACATTTAATAATTTATACCTTTCTTAGTTGTGTTGACCCAATTAATGAAACCTACAATGTTTATTTTGTTTGGGTCACAGACATCTACAGATGGCAGCAATTACACTACAACTTGACACCACGTGTCTGTCACTGCTCTGGGCTAACATATCTCAGATGCACAACCTGCATGTGATAATGACTGAATAGCTTCTTTGCAGGTCATAAGCTGAACATGGTTGACAGCTGCTGAGTTGGAATGAAAAAATAGAAGATAACATCCTCAATGAAATTTTTCATTTGCCTCCTTGAGGCTTGAGGCAGCTTGTGGTGTGGACAAGTTAAAATAATGGAAGTGGGAAAAAACTGGAAATGTGGTAGACTGAAGAATGTCAGGCCATCATTATACTGTAGTCCACTGTGATGCCAATATGTTCTCCGGAAGGATAATAGTGGGGTTTTTCAGCTCAAATGTGTCTCCTCCACTTGCCATTGTCAGTACAATGGGTGACTGTGTGCTCTTTGTTAATAGTTTTAAGTGCAGCACTGTTGGGATTTGAATTTTTACAGGTGCTCATGCTGGTTAAACAATAAAACAGATTAGTTACATATTTTTGACCCAGCCTTGACAGACATACAGTGCAATAGATACATGTGAATATTTTTAACATTATTTTGCTCCTCCATCATCAATCATACTGTGAACCAAAAATTAGGTTCAAGGCACAGAATGAAATGAGGCGCCCATATCAAACATTTAGTTCAAAGTCACACAGCATTACACCCCTACAATAACATATTACATTAACTTATATATAGAAAAAAACTGTCTTTACTACATAATCCATAGTCCTGAAGTATATCAATTTTCCTGAAGCACTTTCTTAAAATCAAAACAGCTGCTATATAAACAAAATGTCCTGTAAGTGCATGCAGTGCTTTGCTGAGGCCCCGTATTTGCAATTTTCATCAATAAAACATAAGAAACTTAGCGTTACTGTGTGTAGCGACCTATCTAGGGTTTTGAAATTGCCACAGACCAGTTCATTGAAAAATGAAAGTGACAGGAACACAAGGTCTCAATTTTATAGCAAATTATATTATGATAACAAATTGAATTCTGAAATTATGTTCATCCCAATCAAGGGTTGGTTTTTCCTGTTCATTTGGGGTATAAATAAATCAAATTAATCCAATCTCAGTCGGTGAAGGTGTCGGCACCAATTTGATAAGGTTGCCTGTGAGTTGGTCAGATGTGACAGAACAGCGGTCACAAATAAATATAAAAATTCTTCAACATGTTTACTGGGCCCTGAAATAGGTCAAGGATGATACAAAACATTTGTGGAATATGGCCTGAATTCAAACAAATGGATGAAGTCTCTTTAAGGGCATATGCAATTCAAAAGTAAAGTCTGTTTTGATTGATATCCTCATACCCATTAAGAGACTAGGTGTGCTTGATCCAGCCCCATGTATTCATTGGATCTCTAAGAATATCACTGGGAAATTAGCTGTGGAGGCTGAGGAGCTTGGGGCCTCACAGCAGAGACAATGACAGAGCCACCTAACGAAGCAGACCCCGCAGGCGGACAGCAGCTGTGCCAGTATGTCTTCAGAGCTCCGCATTAATATTTTACACCTTCCAAAATAGACCTTCTATTTACTACCTGCCAGCCATCAGAGGAGGAAAAAAGAAAAGGGAAAAAAGTATTTTTTTGGTCTTTTTTTGTCTGAACAGTAATTGACAAAAAATTACAAAGAGAAATGCATACACAGACACAAAACACACAGACTTTGCTTCAATTAATGAATAATTCTGTTTGTGTCGGAGACTTAATTAATGTTGTTGGAGGAGAACATTGTTGATTGTTGTTTTTTAGGATGAGGGCCAGCGCATGAGCATCCTAGCTCCCACTCCCATACCCCTCTCTGACCACCCCCCCCCCCCCCCCCCACCCCCCAACACATATGTATTTACCATAAATAACACCTACACTCAACTATGTGGTCTGCCTGTTATCTTTTTCAGCTCACTAATGAGGACAACACAACAGCAAAGAAAAATCAAATGAATCTACAGGAAGAAAAATCTTGACTTCAAAGGATCCCTGCACCACAGTTTGTGTCTTTTACTCAGAAGAAAAAAATATGTCTGCCATGCAATACTTCTAAAGGTTTGGCCCTGGCTCAGCCAGTGGGGCTGTGGATTCTTTTATTATTCTATCATTTACAATATTTTATCTTATTATGGTGAAATGTATTGATGTGTTTCTCACTTGTGTCTTTTGATTTTTGGGTAAGAGAGATATTTTTCTTTATGAAATTACTTCTTAAGAGATGTTATAACGTTTTATTTGAGTGTTGTTGATAAGACTCTCATGACCATGTTATAAGCATGTCATAATACTTAATAGCATATGTAGTTATATGTCAATGCTGTTATGCATTAATTTACTTTTTCCCATATTTTTCTTACCTTGTCATTTTATGTTATATATTAAATTGCCTTTTTATATGTATTTTTTTTACCTTTTCATTTTATTGTATTAGTATCATTTTAAGGGATCATCAGTATGTAGATTAATCATGGATTACATTGATCCTTTGGTACAACTTCAGGTAATGCAGTTTTGAGAAATTTGGGGGTTTATAAAAATGTCAACGTGGCTGCATGTCACAGATGCCATCCAGTTTTGTAGATGAATAATACAAAATCATATTTCATCATTTCTCCTGATTCATGTAAGTGACCCTGGATTACAGGATGAACTGATCATGCACTTTAATAAATCAGTTGTAGTTTGGTTTAGTTGGTCAGAAGTAGTGGGCATAGCTAACTGAAACACAGTACAAATTTACTTATTACTCTCAGCTTCAGCTCTTTCTCAAGGAAGCGCAGAGTGTGACTCATTTCTCTGAGAGTAAAACCTGTCTGGTATTTATAGCACTTCTTCAGCTGATGTAAGTGTTATTACTCAAAGTTGTGCAACAAATATGAGGAAAACAGCTTGCTAAAATATTTATAGCTGCTCTAGAAAAAAATATTTTTTTAATTGATCCAAGGAGTTTAATATTTGCATCCAACTGATGTCTTGCGTGTCTGGCATTAAGAACTCCCTGGAAAAAAATATATAATCTACACTAGGAACAGCCCATGGTTAGATATCCAATAAAGTACAGCCATGTGTGAGTGTGGTCAGTTCAGTATGTGAGCCAAATCAGAACAAAATTCAGTGTGTCTATGTTCAAAATAACTCATTTGTAATGCTACTGGTGTATCATATTGCACTAAAGTGTTACACAACAAAGGGGATACACACAAACATCAGGACAAGGATTACCACAAAGGGAAGACTGAATAATATGTCGATCGGAGATAAGATTATGTAAATTCACAAAGAGACAGCAGATCGGTGGAACTGATACCCAATCACAAAATCAGCTGTTTTATGCAACACTATAAAAAATGTGTTGGCTTCTGTACAGAGAAAATGTAAAATACTTTAAATAATTCTACTTTCCCTAAGGCCATATGGGAAAATGTAAGAGCGAATGGAGCATAATGTAAACTTTAAAATTTTTAATTAACTCAAAAAAAAAAGAAAAAGGCTCATTTATTACAGTTAAGATTCTCATTGCAAAAATAAGTAATGAGAATCTGATTTGTCACAAATGCAAATACTCACACACTCCAGAAACCATATTCAAACCATAATTAGCGTACTCCTGTCATTGATCAATTGTTACCACTGCCAACTGAATTATTGACACCATTCTTCACTACTGGTGGCAAATTATTTTATGAATTGGCCTAGGAAACAGACACTTAGATTTAATGGCACAGTAAGCTATAATGGCCACACTTATGAACAATCTGTGAATTGTTATTGAATCAAATTTAAAGTTGTCAGCTTGGTATCAGATCTATGTTAGTGTAGTGGCTTGCTCTGTAATTTTGTGTCTGATAGCAGACAATAAGTGTTCTACCAAGAGCACGGCTCAAACAGGGAGGACCTTTCAGGAGCCTTGACCCGAGGAATTTAGTGATCATCAATACCATTGCCTGAGAGATAACATCTGCATATTATAAAGCGATTACCCAAGCATCTTTTCTTGAAGCAGTAGGTCCAGGCACTGGGTATCTCAACACAGACAGACCTGTAATGGAGCAAATATATCACAGCAATGGCAGTTGGATGAACACAAAGTACTTGCCTTGCATCATCATGGACAATTCCTGCTCCCCCCAGACAACCTTATATATGAAATCTGCCCAATGCTAAACAAAACAGTACCACTCCTATGGGACAGTATGGGACATCAGGACATCATATCCTGCAACATAGTAATAACATAAGGAATGGGGGTGGGGGGTTCTACAAACATTGCCATTTTCCTGTAATATTCAAAGAACATTTCTTGAGTGGGATGTGAGCTTTTACACATGTTCCTTGCTGATACATTTATTCTTTCATTCAACTCCATTTAGTCGGGAGAGGAAGTGAATAATACACAGACATTCTTGGAATTCACAACACATGTGGCTTTAATATACAACCTGTCACATTAAGGGGTTTCGCATACATAGTTTACAGCCGTTCAGAAACATGTTATTTTATAAATACTTAATGGATGCACAAGGAAGATTTGACATTTATGACGTTAATGTATGAATGCATGGCTAGATTGCATGTGACATTAAGAGTGGAATTCTGAATTATATACACTAGGTAATGGAAACACTGAAAGAAGTAATTGCAGTTCAGTTAACTTGAAAATATAATTAAAATTCAATAATTATCAATTTGCTCTGCTATCAAAATACTGTTTTTGAGCAACACGAGAGGTCAAATTGAAAACGATCAAATAGTTCTTTCCCAAATTGCAGGGGTGTCACTCATTGGAACAGCATAATTATTGAATGTGTCAAGGGAAACAGAGTCAAAAATCATGACTGTTAAAACTGCATCAGGATGGAGGAAAAAAGGTACAAACACAGGAAGACGAACACCTAACGGGATAGTGTCTAAAAACTACAGAACAGCTGCCTCAAAAGTCCATCTACATCTTTATTTTGCAGTCTCAACAATAACTTAAATCAATGTGCAAAGCTGATGTTTATGGCAGGGCTAACATCACCCATAGTAAGTTAGGCAAATGTATGTGGATACACATTATGTAAAATAATTAGCACAAAACTATCCCAAAAGCATCCCAAAATTGTTGATCTTGATTCCATTATTGTCCATGATTGGATGGAAATTCCTCAGCCACATCAAAAATTAGACCATGGATGTTACATATCACTTGCACAATTATACACTTGATACAATTGTAAGTATCATGTTGTATTTAGAAGGTACCCTGTGTAAGGAATAATTTTAATTCCCACTTTGTGCCTGGACGGGAACCCAGGACTCCAGGCAACCCCAGCATGATCACAGAAGGGTTATCCATTAGGGCCCATAAAGCCCAGCTGGACACACTGACAGAGAGGGACAATGCTGGGCTTAGGGTGTCAAGTGTCTACCAAAGAGAACTTTACAGTCAGACCAGAAATTCCAGCAGCCACTTCAATGTAATGGAAAGCATAAACACTGGGAAAGACTGAGGGGGGCATGTGGATGAGATGGGCTGTAGTCACTATTGATTATTGGAATGTGTTGCATTGTGTACCCAGGTGTGTAAATAAGTGTGTGTGTATAGCCCTGAGAGCACCCATGCAGGGACTCCATCCATTCAGGATGAAAGATGCAAAGGTATTTGTCCCTAAATTCCTTTTGTGTCTGTAGGGGTGGTCTCATGACAGGCTAAGAAGGGAAAAAGGTTGTAGAGTGTGTCTGGCAGAATCCTATTGGATGACTGAAGGACATTGGGGAGTGGAAGGGGTTTCTCAGGATGGCTTTTGAGGGAAGCTCAGTGATACATTCGGGGAGCATTGCTTAACAAGCTCCTGGTGGCCATAGTCCTTTCCGGAATAATGAGGGGTGCATATTTTGCTGTTTATCCTTGTCTTGTCTTGTTGATCTTTCTGCATGTAACATCTTGATGGTATGATGGTGACAAATCTTATGCTCTGCAATAAACATTATTACAGTTTCTATTCACAATAATGCTTCCTATTCATCCTATTTCATCTAGGTGTGTGAACCAGGGGCATCCAGTGTGGTAATTGAGGTACGGAGGCTTTCCAGAGGTTTGTACTGGATACAGGGTCCCAGGTCCCGCAGCCTGTCCTGTTCCACTTTTGTCATAAGACGAGCTGGGTATGCTCTCTAGGATCTCAACTCTAGCTGATCTAGCCCTAGAAACCTGAGTGTAGCCAGACACCACAGTAGGCAGATGAATGTAAGCCTAGGCTGTAGGGAGCCAGACACCATAGCAAGCCACTGGGTGTAAGCCTAGGTTGCAACAAGTCCCTTTAGGTTGTAGGAGCAGTCAGACACCATGGCAGACCATTAGGGTGTAAGCCTAGGCTGTATGCAGCCAGACATCGCGGCAGGCCACTGAGTGTAAGCCTAGACCGTACTACTGTCACAGACCTCTGAGTGCGGCCAGACACATAGCAGGACACTAGGTGTAAGCCTAGGCTGCAACAAGTCACAGACTTTCTAGATCCACTGCGTTCATATCATAGGTTGGGGACCTGAATCCTGGGGCGAACCTGGTCATGCCCTGCACTCTGTTGTCAGCACCTGTTTTAATCTGTTTGGTAACTGCCTATGGAAGTGTGCGTAGAAGTCTGTGTTTCATTGTTTAAGTTCCCTTTAGGTTTGATACCTTGTGTTGCCCTAGACTACAAGCGGATTCCAATGTGGTATGAGTGGAAATCAATTACTAAGCGGCAACATGCAGGGGACACAATGTAACTGACATAACTGCAACAAAAACATACATTTGTCACCTTTCCCTCATAAATTAACTCCTTCCTAACACCTGGTTGATCAATTGCACCAAAGACCTGTGGAATACAAGGGTGAGAGAAACCCCAAGTTTCCTTCTAAGAGCAAGGCTGGTACATTTGAATAACAGCCACACTGGTACCATGGCCCACTGTGGTCTGCTCTTGGGATACCCACTATAGAGTAGATCATACCAACTGCTACTGACAATTTCAAATCTCAGTTAAGTAAATGCATGTATTGTTTTTACTTTGGTATTCGAATCACTGGGTGCGCCGCAGTAAAACTACTTGATCACAAGACTGACAGACAGCAAGATGACAAGCTAAGCTGTGTAACACGGAAGCACGGATGCATGCCAAGTCAATAGGGTTTGATCAGGGATATGTACTCCCATCACATTCTTCATGTACTGATCGCTAGTAGTATTACTTCTGAAATACTTGGCTGCTTTTACGCAAACATCAATGCTGTCGCTTTATCCAACTGTACAGATGAGCACTCTCAAAGCAGCCTTTCGTAGAAGCAGTGGAGGGGGGATTCTTTCAGGGAGTGTCAGGAGTGGGTCTGTGGATTTTATGGCATCCTCTCGGATCTGCCCTTTTGAAGCAGTAATTAAAAGGAAGGAATCCACAAAAGAGCACTTTTAAAATGCTATGCATGTCATTGCAGTACATATTCTCTCTGTATAAAACCAATGGTTATAGGAAGTCAAACATGACTGGATGCATAGATGACAGATAGAACTTTATCTCAGGGAGACATGCACAGAGCCCAGACACTGTTTCAGAGAAAACATAGCTATGTATGAGTGCCCTTTTTCTTTTTGTTCTCTTACTGCAGATCTGATTTCAGACAAATTCCTGAACACTAAATGGTTACTTTACTACTACTTCAACATGTACAATACTCATTCAAATGATGGTTTTGAAGAGATTTGGGATGCATGATATGATTTAACACTAGTATGCTTTGCCTTCTTTGAAAGTAAATTGATCTATGAAATACCCTGAGGGGTGATTTTCCACGCCCCTCTTATCTTTGGATTTCCAGTAATTCCAGTCTTTAGTGGTAATTATCACAATTTTTGAAATAATCATGGTATGCATCAAGCAAAATGAACTACTTTTCTGTTTCCAAGACTTTTCAGTTCTGTATTAGACATGTGCACATCTTGTGCTGATATGTTCTGACTTTAAACTTCTAGTTTCTGACAAAATGTGGCAGGCAGCAAGAGTGTACTCTTGTAGTGAGTAAAAAAGAGTAAACAGCATGAAGAAAATACCACTAGACTTATCTGAAGTGACAGATATTTATCTGTACATGGACCAGACCACAGAAATCAACAAAGGAGATAAAGCAAAAACCTTTTGGTGTCTGTCACAGTCATTGTGTCGTTTAAACCTCAGGGATCACTGCAGTGTGTCTGTCAGGACTGCTGGTCCATTGCATACATACAGGCTGAATTTAAAAGATTTTAACCCCCTCCCCCTCACAAGCTTCACCTTCCTCTCTGCATCTCTGCTTCCTGACTAGGACTTCTCTAACCTCATGCGTCATCTCATCTTCCAGCTCTAACTTGCCATTCTCTCAGTTCCATACCTTCCGCCAGACTTCAACTCAAACCCCCTCATAGCCCCTATAACTCAGTTCTCTGCCTTCTCCAAAATGACATCCCACCGATCAGAGCATCTGCTTCTTATGTGAGCAGTAGAATACCATTAAAACAGCACAGTTCCATTTCCTGACAGCCGAGTCTTCTGACTTCGGCCATGTGAAGTTAATTCAATCAATCAATCCCTCCTTAGGGACTGCTCAGGAGCTTTTCTTTCACAATCTTTTATTACCATAACCCTCAAGGAGTCAAACCATATTGAAGCATTTTTGCTGAAAATTCAATCAGCTAAACATTTCCTTGAACTGCTTCTTACTGCTACCCATGATGTATCTCATGTTGAGGGTATTAGGCTTATATCACATAATTGGAGGCTTGCATTACTGAGCAGACAGGAGACGTCATCTTTTCAACTAAAAGGAAAATGGAACCACAATGCACTGGCACAATGCTATTATTGTGTAAAACAAACAAAGCAAATACACGTTTGCTTATGTATCTGTCTCCATGTCAGTCTTCATGTGCGTTTTGAGGGATGAATTTAATTTCACCACATAAATTCAAACATTTCATCATTTTTTGAGATGTAGTGAATTATTAATATTATTTCATAAGTATTCCACCTTGTATACTTGCAATTGGTAGGTATGCATAACACTACAGAGTTATAGACCTATCTATTCACCTAGAATTATTCTCGCCTCACTGGACTTGTTTCTGTTTTTGATATTTCAAAAAATGACTAGGTTATAAGTAGCCTTGACTGAAAAGGATACATTTTATTCAGGGGTTCTGAGTTATAAATTCAACGCATGTAGATAACTGATATTTCTATCAAGGGTGTGCTCATACATTCTAGGAGCATTAGTATGCTGGGCGGTAATACTGAAATAGTCTCAGTATTTGCTCTTATGATGGTTACATTAGCAGTAGTATGTGTAGTATAATGAATAAAGAAGGCTCTCATCTTTTTTATGGCGTATACAAGCAAATACCACCCACCTCTGTATTGAGGGTGCGACAAATTGTGTCCCTTCAAAGGAAAACCCAGTAAAAAGGTTTTTTTGTCATTCTGCATGACAATGAATGACCTCAGTCAGTATTAACACTTCAGTTCAAACTTTCAAAAAGTATTCCCACCTCACTGTTGGCAGTTTATTCAAGAGAGGAAATGTAACAAGAGCGCCAAGTCCAGGAGGATGATTAGGTAAGACAACACTGTACAGCATAAAATACATAAAAGTAAATTAAATAAAATATAAAAGATAGAATTGTGAAAACAGAAATTCTGTCTGAACTGTATATCTACAGTTTAGTTCAAAAGAATTTTTGTGAGTCAGTAGCTTTCCCTTCACTTGCTTTTCATCACAGCAATAAAATTCCAAAGGTTCAGATAAAATAGATGTGTATGTAATTGCTTGCAACTGGAAAACAGGTTAAATTTTATATATTTTGCCTTAACTATGTATTCTAAGTTTAAGGAACTCAGATTACAACTTAAGTTTCTTAGCTTGCCTAGCTCAACATTTCAAGGCAGCCAGGTTACAAATTATTTTAGGTTTGACCAGCTTGTTCATTCTTACAGTGTAGGCAACCTATTTATGCATAGCCTTGAAGGCTGAAAGAGGTTGGTTGCGGGTTTTTATGTCATTTTACTGTTTGCTGGCTTTGCTGTCTTTTTTGTTGGACTTTTACATTCTTTCTACATTCATTGCAGTATTTCCTATAAAAGGGTTAAATGAAAGGTTTTGGCCAATTTTCGTTTGAACTGTTTTTCCCGTTTTTTGCCTTCCACTCACCACCCAGCTCAGGGGCCACACCTGCTGCAGCGTCAC
The DNA here is from genome assembly GCA_019788955.1 of Albula glossodonta. Classification (NCBI taxonomy): domain Eukaryota; kingdom Metazoa; phylum Chordata; class Actinopteri; order Albuliformes; family Albulidae; genus Albula; species Albula glossodonta. Next base: position 11,051,268 of record JAFBMS010000020.1, read on the forward strand.
AATACATACATAAATACATACATACATGCGTTATATCATTATTTTCAGAGGCTTAGTTTGGATTTCCAGTCTCTCTGTTACTTCTGTTCAGGCCATGTCTCTGTCTGGATATTACTAATAACGCATTCAGTCATTCATTAATCAACCCATCCACTCATGCAAACAACAGCAACAGATTTCCAAAAACTAATATCAAGCCAGTCCTGAGAAATGTAAGCATTTCATGTTCTAAATTTGTTTTAATATGAAATTTTTAAGGAGCGACTGAGGTAAAGCACTGTGCTCAAGAATAGGGCACTGAGAATTTGATTGTGCTGCTGCACATACAGAAATAATTCCCACTGCCCTGAATAAAACAGATGTTGGGCAGGAGATAATTCAGGTTAATGACTGTTTCAGAGCAGATTCATGGATTTGCTGGAATTTGCATATTTGTCCAGGGAATTTAATGCATATTTCTCTCTT